>JASDQU010739257.1:248285-275774 GCA_032191745.1 Picea mariana | reverse complement strand
GGTTTGGAGCCTCCTTCCAGTTGCAGCTGTAAAATAAAGGAAGTTGGTGCTTCCAATGAATGTAATTCTTCAAGACATATAAGAAAAAACATTATGTGGTTTTCTCTCGATTTGGGTTTCCATGTAAAACACTGGTGTACTATGTATGTGTATGATTGTTCATTTGTTCATTGCTTATTTACTCTATATTTATTGGATGATAATGCTTCATTGATATAACACTTGGATTATATGGTTAAAAATGATTAAATTTCTCTATTAGTGATTCACCCCCCTTCTCAATAATCCAACAGAAAGTAGGACCATGGTGTGTGATAGGACTACAACATCATGTGATTCTAAGACAAACTGAGGGTATGGCCAACATGCAAAGTCAAGAGTTATGAGGAATGGCCGACAGAAGTTGATATACTTCCTTTGAACAAGAGCATGAGACATATGGAAGACTCTGGCAGCATAGACTCAATGATGAAACCATGAGATGCAGGAAGCATCAATGAAATTCTCCATAGGGACTGGTAGAGTAACCAATCTGTAGAGAAAACTCTATGTAACGAGCTCAGCTTCCTAAGGCTGTGCTAAACCCAAAATTATGATGATAAATGAACTCAATAAATTTATGCTATGTTCAAAGGTGACACGACTGCTACCAATATAAGATAATACTCCCTTACCACCCATCTTATTTTGTTTTTTCATAAACAAATGAATGTTATGATAGAGAGAAGGAAACGAGTGTCGCAAGTAAGAAAAAGTAGTTTCAGCAATGAAACATACCTATGCTCAATGCAAGGAGATGCATGTGGGAGATGGACACTTGGGGGAATTTTCCCTCCTGGTTATAGGGTGTCAAATTGTGAAGGATATAAATGAGGCTCTGCTTTTTTGAGGATGCAAAACTGTTGAGGCAAATGGTTTATAACGCAAAGAGAGAACTGGTTATAGGCTCAATACTGCAAGCAAGGGAATGAGATGCAATCATAACTTAACGCCAAAAAAATTTCCTTTTTCATGATCTTTAGTCTACTTGGTGTTAAAAAGGTATAAACTTGTACCAAATAGACGTCCTTTCAAATCCAATTTACGAGTGTGAAAGAGACAAGCTCACTCGGCAATATTTTTGCTTTTTGAAGACGAGTTGGAAAGGAGCTTAAATTAAACTCGGTTGGGAGTGGTCTAGGTATAAGGAAGCATGCTTATGAGTGAAAAATGAGGCTCGGCATAAAGGAATGTATTAAATATAAGGGACTCCCGGTCCTACGGAAAACATCTTTGCATGGGCACCAAATCAAGAAGAGCATCTAACTAGGGCACCCATGTTTGGTAAGTCTCTACCACTTAATAACGACACGTCTTATAGCAGATGGAAGGTTTTGTGTCATAACAAATGGGTTCGTACCTAAGGCATATAAGTGACATTCATAGGACAATGAAAAAGTGCATGGTGGAATGGATACCTATCCTATATCTTGGGTAGTGAAAATACCTGCCCATGGTTACAAACGGTCAACATAATGTTGAAATCCACAAGAATCCCTAGTGAAAAATACATAAACAAACTCAATCCACTATTGTATTAGTCCATTAGGCTAAAAAATGACTCGAAACTATATAAAGTGGGTAAAAACTGCTATAAATAGTAACAAAACCAAAAATTACTATGTCATTTTGAATTTTTACACAAATAGTGAAAATTGGACCAAATTACCTCTGATCTTCAACTGGTGATTACGGGAGCATTGGGTGAGGAAATTAAAAACCGTCTGGACCAGTTAATTCCTCTTCCCCTCCTCTTCCTTTCTAGTGGATTAGATTTTTAAATTAGGTTTCAAAATTTGAGTAAATTAGGGTGCAAATTCAGTAATTCGGTGTACGCGGGCTACCATTCATCAGGTCGTGTATACGTGAGCTTATACGTGACTGTGTAAAATACAGGATGTGTGTACTCAGCCCTATACGTGAATGTGAATGAATCATCCCACGTACAAGTCCGTAAATAATGTTTTCTATGGTTTCTAACTCAAAAATTGACTTTTCTTTGGCAGGATGGTGTTAGAATGGAGGGAAAGCGAGCACGAGGAGCTAGATGTTGTTGTGGAAAGAGATATGGGGCCCCAAATGGCCTTGAAAAGATGAAGCTTGTATAAATTATGGGCACTCAAAGGGATGAGGGCCCAGGTGAGGTTGATTGAGATGCTTGTGTATTACTGGGATCCTGACAGTGAGAGCTTCAACCTCGATGGGCAACCATGGAGGGTTCAAGTCGAGGATATATACTTTTTGACTTGGTTATCACGTTAGGGTGAGGTGGTGAACCTCAAAGCATGGGGAGCTAGGAGTGGTATGAATATAGAGGAGTACATAGATGCTCATTGTGTAGTAGGGACCCTGAAGGTCGGGAGTCAACTCCCCATCCGAGCGATAAACAATCTTAGCCTCAATATTGTTGTCCTCGTGTTGACCAGAATCATAGGATCGACTTTGTTGCACCAGGCATCAAGGTCACTCATGTTCTATGTTGTAGAGTGCTTGAGACCCACGGTATATGATTGGTGTACCTCACTACTAGCTAATATGAAGAGCCAATTGACAGAGTGCAAACAGGGTGGCAAGAGAAACTTCGGGTTTGCCTCTATCTTATGCAGTTTTTTCTTCGAGTGAGTTCCAGGTTTGGGACCTAGAGTCGAGATCATTCCGAGAGGACCTCGCAATCCATCCGTGGCACGGTGGACCAAGGTAATGAGACAGTAGGGGGGAGGTAGGGTACCCACACCCTATAACGAGGATTTCTTCTACTGGTGGAGGCGATAGGTCATTTCTCTAGATGACTACCCCTATGCATGGATCGACTTCAAAGGGGGCCCTGACATGCCATTGCCACCAGGGACCGCCTATGGGGACATAAGTATGTCAAATGTTTTTAAATATTTAATTTTTTTGTATTTTCGTTTAGTAAAACAAAAATATTTTTGGATGACGCTTAAGTACTAACTAGACACTTGTGTGATGCAGACATGGGTCTACGACGACTGGACGGGATTCCCTAACATCATCGGAGGCACTAGGGAGATGAGGCAATGGGAGGAGAGGCATAGAGAGTCCTTCAAAACATGCAGGGCAACCTATCTCATTTGACTCAAAGGATTCTGATGGTTCACATAGAGGATATGTCGGAGGCTAGGTAGCACCAAGTGGTTGGTGTGACCAGAGCTTGGGTGTGACTTTTTCGACATCTCGCAAACGTCGTAGTTTTTTATCATGAAACACATCTGGTGCCATAGGTGTAGATGTCGTAGATATTGTATTAGCGGTCATATATGTGTATTGAGGGTGTTAGCCCCAATTTTGTACTATAAACATCATATTTATTTGAAATATATATAAAACATGGATCTTCAACTTTACTTATATTACAATGTGTACATTGATGAGATGGTTTTCTTTTCTTTATTTATGTGACAAATGCCAATATAAAATGAAATTAGCATAAGCATCAGATACATAATTAGAACTCCTAGGTATATGATAATAAGTAAGAAAATCAAATTGTCACTCTAAAAGACGTACCCATAGGAATCGTCGAAGTAAAGTAGGATCACACACGTCGTAACTGTCGTTCAACTGACATACTACTAACTAGCAGTCCAAGCGAACATCTATAGAGCGAATACCATATGATATAGCATCACACAAAAGTTCTATAACGACACTATATTCGGCCACATTATTCATGGATGGCCCTAGGTATATGCCACCTGAAGATACCAGTAGACCCTTGGGTGAGTAAACCACCCAAGCGGTGGAAGCCAAGTTTTGTGTATGATGACTGGCTTCGTCTGAAAATCCTAAGTAGACCGAAGACTCCATTGACATCTATCAACCAAGGGAAAACTTGATAATCAAGTTGAAGATGAAAAGAAAGGGAAAAGATATATACACTATATTACATTAGTATACAAAGAGTTATTCCCAAGCTTGAGGCTCAAGTATAATATCTTTTCAAGTAGAGCCCGTTTCTGGGCTCGACCAACATATTCCCTTCATAATATTCTAACTCATAGGCTCATTTTTCTAAGACACGTCGCACGATATAAGGACTATGCCACATGGGTTTAAACTTGCCTGCCCCCAGCGGTTCTTTGGCTTGATCATATAAGAGGACCAAGTCACCCTCAGCATACATCTGAGGACATATAGAGTTATCGTATTGGAATTTGACACGTCTTTTGTTCGCCTCGATAGCTATAGAGGTGTCTCGACATTGATCGTCAAGACTCTCTAGGTGTACAAGGCGTCGCTCGAGATCGGAAGTGTCAAGTAGGAGCACGACTGCCAACTTATGAGAAAGGATTTTGCATTCAATAGGAAATATTGAATTCACACCGTGTACTAACTAGAAAGGGGGAAAAGTGGTGGCACTCTTGATAGAGGTTCGGTATGCCCAAAGTGTGGGATATAGCATAATGTTCCAGTCAAACTTACTCCGGCTGACAATTTTCTGCAAAATTTTCTTGAGAGACTTGTTGACGGCCTCTACCTATCCATTTTCCTGGGGGTAGTAAGGGGAAGAATGACCATGCTTAAGCCCCAGCTTAGATGATATCTCTTCCATCATTTTGTTCTGAAAGTGACTGCCATGATCAGTGACAATCTCACTCGAGATACCGAACCGGGCGATAATTTGATTGAATACAAAGAAAGTGGTAGTCGTCCCATCGGATTTAACTGTAGGCATGGCCTCGACCCACTTAGTAAAGTAGTTGACATCCACGATAATGTGTTGATGCCCCCTAGACGAAGTTGGGTTGCAATCCATGAAGTCCACCCCCAACTTGGTGAAGGGACCGACGATAATGAATGGGTGAAGAGGGGTTGGATGCGAGTGCATTTTTTGAATGAACACTTGGCAAGGGTGACACTTCTTAACCACTTCAATGCAATCTTTA
Organism: Picea mariana; assembly: GCA_032191745.1. Taxonomy (NCBI): domain Eukaryota; kingdom Viridiplantae; phylum Streptophyta; class Pinopsida; order Pinales; family Pinaceae; genus Picea; species Picea mariana. The sequence goes on along the minus strand of JASDQU010739257.1, from coordinate 270,828 downwards.
AAGAGAGATGGCTAGAAATAAATGGCTCGCAAAATTTTTTGGGATGTCATAAGCCCGGATAGATGACCACCACAAGCCCCACCTTGAAAATTGCTTAGGAATGACTCGGCTTCCTCGTGAGTTAAACAATGATGTAAGATATTGTCTATTCCTCGGCGATACAAAGTGTCACCGATGATAGTTTAATTATTAGCTTGGTATCATACACGTCATCGGTCATCTCGCAAGAGATGTTGAGGGAAGTTCAAGGTTTGAAGATAGAGAATGATGTCTCCATACCAGGGGTCGAACGATGAGACAAGGAAAATGTGTTCATCCGCGAACGAATCAACATGGATAACATATTCATCTAACCGTGGAAAGTCAGATATTAACTCTGTGAAGACTAGTGATTTCTTGGATTTCGCAGAAGTGAAATTGACATCAAATTCTTGTAAAATGACAATCCATTTATTATATTTTCCCCCTATGATACGTCTGGTAAGGACATATTGAAATGGATTGACATCGGCCACCACAGTAGTCTAGCAAAGAAATATATAATGGCATAAATGTTGGATTGCGTGAACAGCAACCAAAGATAGCTTTTCAACATGAGAATTATTAATCTCAGGAACGACTAAGTTTCGACTAATATAGTAGATGATGTGCTCACGGAGCTCATCATCCTCCTGAACCAAAACCATACTAATCGTCTCCTTGGACGCGGTGATATAAAGCAAGTAATCCCTACTGTAGTTAGGAGACTTCAACAGAGGCACCGATACCAAGGATTTATTCAAAGCATCAAAGGACTCCTGGGATAGCTCATCCTAGATAAAAGGGGCGTCCTTCTCCAAAAGACTCATGAAACCCTTAGTGATATTGGCATAGTTTACTATAAACGGACGTAAAAGGTTAGTTTTCCTCTGTAAACCTTGAAGTTGTTGAATAGTGCGCGGGGGAGGCAATCGAAGTATTGCGTCAACCTTTAACAGATATACCATGATCTTGATCTCAGAAACTAGAAATCACAAAAGATGACCATAAATAACGCAAAAGATGCACTTATGAGGATTCAACCAGATTCTATAGAAACGAAATATTTCAAAAACTATTTGAAGTTGCGTAGAGTGATCCACTCTCTTACGAGAGTGAGCAGCAAGATCATCAAGGTAATCTTCAACTATATGCTTAAGATCGTGGAAAGTGAAGGTCATAGCACGTTGGAAGGTTGCTCCGGCATTTTTAAGGCCGAAAGGCATTTTCCGGTATGCGAAAGTACCCCAAGGAAAAATAAATGTCGTCTTGTGTTGATCCTCGGGTTTAATTTGAATTTGGTTATACCCTGAAAATCCGTCCATGAAAGAAAACACTTCACTTCCCACACAATCATCGATAATCTGATCGATGAAAGGTGTTAGGAAGTTGTCTTTAGGATAGGATTTGTTCAGGTCATGAAATTACATGCATACACGGATATTTCCTTGCTTCTTATTCATAGGAACGGGATTGGATACCCATTTAGTCAAAGGAGTCAGGTAGATAAAGTCAGCATTAAGTAGTTTCTCTACCTCTTCCTTAAAAGCAGGGATTGACAGCTCTAAGACATTATCGAACAGGTTTATCATCCAGATATGTTCTAATATCATGCTCAATAATATGAGGGTTGATTCCTGGCATCTCTTCATATGACCAAGCAAATACATCTTGGAATTACTTGAAGAGTTCTATGTAGATCGGGATTTCTTCTGGTGAACAATCTGCATCGATAAGTACGTTTTCAATCTTGCCAAGGGTACGAGAGATATCGATCATGATGGTAGGAGAGATACTCGCCATATTTCCTTTGGCATAAATGTCGTGTGTATCAAGTGGAACTATGGTGTGACCGACTATCTCACTCAAAGTAGATCGAAAGTTATCTTGTTCGATTCTTTCAAGCTATGGGAGAAAATAAGAGTGATGATGCATATCATCCCAAGGTTTGTCAGAACCATTCATAGCTTCGATGATCGCTTCATCCGAAGGAAAAGTCTCATCGAGGAATTCATGTGAAAAAGAAAACGAAGTGGTCCATACGGGCTTAAGAACAGGATCCTCCTCGTCCGTTGGCGAGGTAACAGGATCGGAATCGGTGGAAGAGTCAAGTACAGCTTGATACACAATCTTTGTTGTCGATAGTGGCATGGCCATTCCAGCATGTGACTGACCTTCTCAAGATGAATTCGAGGAAGGTAGGGTCCAAGGATCGTTAAAATAGGAAGTGTGGAAAGGAACGGACCTCTATGACGAAACGAGCCTACTGGACATGGCATAAACATGGTGAATCAGTGTCATGAAGTCAAAAGTACCCATAAGGGAAGAATACATTACGACATCTATATTATTAGTTGTCGATTGAGAATTGTCGACCATGAGGATCGACGGTCCAACATATGCATTGGGACTATCATACACAAAGGATAACTGGTCGATCGTTATGATCTTCCCATCGAGTGGAAAACAAAGAGTGTGGAAGACGGATGATACAACGATAGTCATAGCATAGGTCCAATTGCGTCCTAGTAACAAGTTATAATCAAGAGGCACATAAAATACCTCAACATCCACCTCTACCATCTTCCCACCTAAATGGATCGGAAAGGCAGGAAGAATATCGTGAGGGTGGAAAGAATGATTGTCAAAAGAAGTCAACGTGGTCAGCGATTGAGAGAGAGTTGGAGAGTCGAGAGCTTTCCAACAGATCAGGGACATCACACATGTAGAAATTCCTTCATCAAAAACCACACATTTGATGGTATACTTTGAGTACCCCATGTGGATTTGGAATTCTACATGGTAAGGCAAGCGAGGCTTCACATCTGTGACGTCAAACTTGATAAATTTCGAGCCACTAGGTTCTAGAGCTCCTAATGCAAATAGCAAGGCATTCCTCTGTGAAGGACATGTCTAGAGTACCTCCAAAGCTGACATCGCACAAGGGGTTTGACCCAGGTCCTCAACAATAGAGTAATTATGGGCAGCTCTAGAATTTGTATTGTGGGTAGAGCGCTTGAGTACTCCTTTTAGAATACGAGGTGGTGGCTCTGGTTTTTCGATCTGTAAAGTCATATCTAGAGGAGCAGGAGGAGATTCTAGACCAAGTATAGCCTGTGAAGAAATATAATCATGAGATCAAGTGGCTACATGAACTTTAGGATCGACCATATTGATACACAAATGGTCATTGTCTTGCGGCAGCGGGTTTTGACTCCCACCGGCCGCATTTCTGGCATTTGAGGAGCTTGAGGCCATGTGTTGGTTATGTGGGAAAGGATTCATCAGCACGGTGGGCGGTAGAGATAAGAGCCTCACATCTTCCACAAGTTTGGGGCATAAATGAATAAGGTGATCGTTCGTACAAATCTTATAGGGAAATTTCACCTTACACATTTATTTATTGCCCTGTCCAGCATTATTATTCATCTTCTCATTATTACCATTGTCCTTAGGTTTATTATTATTTTTCCCACCCTTACGATTATTATTATGTTCATTCTTACTATTCCTGCCTAGTTGTTGGTTACCATTTGGGGATGTCTACAATTGCACGGATTGTACATCCTTGGAATGAGTGGGATTGAAAGACATAGACAAATTTGGCCCTCCTGGAGACTAGCTTAGAAATAACTCTTTCAAATGGCTTGTCATTGAGTCTGTGGATTTTGCATTGGTGGAGCCTAGAATGCCTTCGGCATGAGGTCCGAGATTTTTTCTAGGTTCATAGGTTGACCTCGGTGTGTCTGGAAGAATGTGGTATAGCATCCCAGATTGAGTGTATATAAGATCTAACTGGTGGGATTTGAAGATCGCTTCTTCCTCAGTGGTAACCCCAGATGTAGCAACATCCTTCGAGTTAGGAGATTGAAAATACTTGAGGAACCATTCTGAAATAAAGGTCAGGGGTTTGGAGGTATTAATCAACCTCTTCCATCTACGCCACTACTGGATATGATCCGAGATATGAGTGGTTGTGTCCTGGCGTAAATTCGAAAGAAGTTCAGGTTAGCATCGAAACGAACCGGCAATTGGAAGTAGTTAAGGAAGACAAACACCATCTGACTAAAGGTCCCATATTCCCCCCTAGGTAGCTCGATATACCATTTCACAGCGACCCCAATGAGGATAAGTTGAAATAATCTTAACAATGGAATTGTCGCTAAGGGAATTCGAGGAGCACTATAGGTGAAAGGTAGTAATGTGATCACCAGGATCCTCGCCATTCTTACCTTCAAATTTTGGAATGTCCGAAGGAAGTTTGGTGGGGATGGGGGGGCATGTAGGATCATGACACACAGAGTTGTTCATCAAATTAGACAAGTCTGGCAGATTAAGCGTGGACAAAAAAGGGAGACGAGGTTGCAGCATCTGGCCCCAAGCTCCCTGGAAAGATTATGTTTGAGGAACTACAACCCATCCATGGTTCTGGTAAGCACCATGGCCCTGTCCGAATTGTAAGACCCTCCTCCAAGATGATTCATAAGAGATTGGTTGGGCATCATTCTAGTAGGAATGTTCTGATCGGGGTTATAAAAATTTCCCATTGCCGGATTGGGGTATTCCCAAGGCATGAAACTAACCTCCTCCAGGTGTGAATCTGGAGGATAGAAGTGGATTCGCCATGCCAAATGTGTTGGTCAGAATCGGCACTGAGGAGGTAAGGTTATAGGACGAAATTTGAGCAGAAGCTTGTCCGTCGGTTTGGTTGCTCCACATAGAAGCAAGAGGATTGGACCCAGGGTTAAAAGAGGGAATGCCTCCCATATTAGGAGTCATTTGAGGGATTTGAGAACCACCAAATGAAGATGGATTATAAAGAGGTGTAGTTCCCCCAGGTCTAATGCTAGCATTAGGGCCAGCAGCTGGGGTGGAGTTTGAAAAATTTGAAGTAAAATTTGGCATACCATAGGGAAAAGGACTAAAGGCCATAGGAATGGACTGAACATTATAGCTCGGTGAGTGACCAAGAGACCCAAATGGGTTCGAGGAAAGATATTTAGCATTCACTATAGAATGGGCGATAGTAATGATAGGTGCCTCCGGCACTACAACCATTGTGGTTGCAGGAGTTGAAGGGGTGCCATTAACTATAGTAGGTGTGGGAATTGAAGGAATCCCATTATTCTGAAGACTTGGTTCAATACTCATCCTTGTATAATCCCAAGTTTGAATAGTGGAGGTGTGTGTACCACGTCTAATAACTCTATGCCTTTTCGAAGGAAAAGACTCAAAAACTGGTGGTAACTGTAACAAGCAACAGGATTAGTAGGGACGTTGGTCCGACTCCACAATGACTTAAGACTCAAGATACAAAAAGAAATCCTAGGGCCAACTAGTAATCAAAGAGCACACCAAAAATCAAACGACCAATATGCACACAAACGAGGTAAAGTGGTTGAAAGGGGCCTCCCTCCCTAAAGAAGGTATGTCTCACCCAAGAGGGGTCTGAGACTCCCTACTAAAGATCAGAGGTAACAGAATCAGTTATAAGGGCCCTTGTGGGCTCAACAGCCAGTCGGTCAGATTCCCCCAGAGAGGTAATCCTCCATAAAGGTTGTGTGTTGTCTGACCCTTATCTGACCCAAGGTACCTGCAGAATAACCCCTGCAGATAACCTATGTGGCACCTAAGTCAAGAAACTAAGAAACCAATGTATAACCGATGCATAGGTGAGAAGTCGTAAGTCAGGTCCACCATATGGGCAGGGTAGAAAATCCTGAAACCTTGAAAGTATCACCTCTCACAGAGGTAAGGGAACTAGCAAGATCCCCAAATATGAATAGATCCTTAGAAATATATTTGACGCTAAGAAGGTATCGGGGAGATATCCCTTCAACCAACCTCGCGCGACCTCGTGATTAACTCCGATGTAAGAAGACCCTCCTGATATCACTGATTATACAATAGATTTCTCCACTCCCTTTGTCAGACACATATGTTGATTTAATAGCCTTGGAGAAGTTTACTCACAAAATCTTATTCCAAGGCACTAAATCCTAAGATAGTTTGTGCACCCTAGAAAATAAAATCATTACTGATCAATTTTAAATTATAGCATTAATTTTAGTGGTTGTGCTTACTCAAAAAGGTATGGTAGCGAAACTCGTGATGTTATGACTCAGCAAGTAAAGTAAATATGAATACAATGCAAAGTCCTAACTTCAATTTTCAATGAATGATATGCTTCTTAAAACAATCAATTTTCAATTTCAACTCTGTAATTCTAAAGTAAAAATGCAATATTTCCTTACATGCACTAAGCTAATGGCAAAGACTCAAAATATCAAAATGCCAAGCAATGCAAAATGCCTAATATTTTTGTATTTTCAATATAAGAAAAATTAAAATGCATGGACTGAACAGCAGCTTGATATATTAAAAATCTACTGTGTATATAAAGAGACAACTCAAGTAGGATACCAAGAAGCAAGACACCTAGCCCAATGTACAAGGACAATAAAAATGAAAAGATGATGAGAAATACTCCACCCAAAAATTCAACCAAAGATATGTTTCCTGTCATCCCACATGCACTTAACAGCCACTACAGAGACCCAAGAAGACTCAGCAATCATCAAAACTTACCCAACAACCACCAAACTCAGCCAACAAGAAAAAGAGATGGATGTATGCAATTGTTCAAGGAAACAACATGTATGTACGCATCTTACAGAAGGACAACACACGTATATACGCGTCTGTCAAGCAAAATCCCACGTATATGTTTACAAAAACAAAGCCAAGCAAAGAAGAAGGCTGAAAAACTCAGACCCAGAGTGAACAGAGGCTATCAAGAAATGATACGACAAGAAACACAATAGGAATGAGAGCAATCTAAGGAGAAAAACACTCCAAACCCCAAGAAAGAAGATTCAATCCCCAGTATGGTCGCCAATTCTGTTACGGGGAAAATCTCTCTATGGCTAGGGGTAAACCACAACAGACGGAAATGACTATAGAAATCAACTATATTCTCAAGTATGCTATATAAACAAATATTCTAGTAAGACAAGATAAAAGGCCTACCTCATCCAGACGTTCGATGAAGTCCATCGTTGAGCACTTGACCCAAAGCAATATACCTGCAACTAGTCCTCAAAAACCAAGAAAAGCAAGCATATGGTGATAATATATGATGTTATCACATTCAATAGCATAATCCATTAATATACATAACAAATACACCCATGTAATAATAATTCAAATATTTTCAAGATATCAATTGGACGAGAAAAGAATATTTCTATTAATATATGATCAGCAGAAGTGAAAAAGTTACACGCTTTTGTTTTGGCATGGTTCGGAACCGAGAAACTAATTTCCTTCCAGCTAGGCCTCCACCACTTCAATCCTCCACCAAAGGCAGGCTCATAGAAGAGAGAAAATGAAGTTATCAATCAATAAGGGAAGAGCTTGGGGGTTGAACATTGTGTTCACACTTAAAGGACAAAGGGATGCAGACTCAATATGAAGTAAATAATTTCTCCAGAGTAATTTTGCTCTCAAAGTTGAATTCTTTCTCATATTTTCCATACCTCAAAATTGACCCATTTATAGCCTTCAGATGGAACTGAAGGGTTGAGTCAGAATGTCTCAAGTTTATGGAATGCCAAGGATCATATATCTCCTGTTGTGACATGGAAACCCGACACTATTTTTCATTTTTGGGCACAAATGTCGATGTACGTGGGATGTAGTGGTGCAACTTGTGTATACGCATGTTGTATAGTAGGCAAGGTGCATACATGTGGAAAAAATGGTTTTTTTAGCTCTGGGATTTGCAAAAAGGGATGAAAAATATGCATAGGGAATTGGAAAAAGGCCCTCTATGCAAGATTACATAGGGTGAGGCAAATCTTGCTATAATAGTCACACTCAAGTATATCATTCAAATACCCATAGTATCTATTTTTAGATTATCGGGGATGTTTGTCACTCCTAGAGGAAACATTAGTGACTTGGAATACTGCAGTTATCCCACTATTAGAAGTTTTCCTGGTTTCATCGAACTATTTGATGCAAAATTTATGACCATTGCACCACACAGCCTTGTGGTGTTTCAACTGCAATATGCTATATATGTAAAAGATGCATTGTCAATTAATAAATTAACATATTTATATAACTTGGAAAGTATCTGAAAAATATTTACATACACATGTAGTCACATTAATATAATATAAAATAACTAAATAAAATCGATGAATTTGCTTTCTTATCCATCTTTCAAACCATATGCTAAATCAATTTCCTTTTGCGTAACATTGGCATCTCCATTACGACGAGCTTCTCTAACCAATTCAGATAGTCGTTACCATGATAACCTACCACCATGATGTTGTTTACATCTTTAAATCCATACTTTCATCCAGTCAAGATTGTTTGCAATGTGTAAATGCAGTGCATCCCAATCTTGAGCAACTGAATCAAAAAATCATAATTCACCAATATTAAATATTAGTTATAATGTCCATGGTAAATATTAATAATTTATGAAATAACAGGTATTAATATATTAATGAGTATGATCATATACACAAAAAAAAAAAAATTATATGTATTAATATAAATATCCACAATTATTAATATATTACCTCTCTTTTTTTTCATTCTACCTTTCCCCAATAGGTGGCCCTGATCTTCAATTTTTTTGATGGAGTTCACATCCCAAATGTGATCCACTGCATGCATAGTTGGCGCTACTAATTTAGGAAGATATTGAATAATATATACCATATATCCCTCCACCATAGAACCCTCGGGATGTGCTCTTTGTCTAACCAAAGCCTTCAATGATTTCAAGTGCCTCTCCACTATCCACATTGACTTCATGTGTATAGGTCCACAAATTTCAATCTCCTCGACTTGGTGTATGAGGTAGTGTTCTTGTGCATTGAAAAATGTTGGAGGTATATACTTTTGCATTTCACACATTAGCCGAGGAATTTTTGTCTTCCAATACTTTATATCATCTTCATGGATTTCTTTCAATTACAACCATCTACATGAGATCATGATTAGAAAATAACATGTTTCAACATAACATAATATATTACATTACAAGTAAAACACATGTCATTAAGTACAACAAAAAATTGAAAGAACATTTTGCATATAAATCACAACTACTTACCTCATGTATTTTCCAAGATCATATATAACTTATTTGATGTTTTTGTTAAATTCGTTTGCGAGAGATAGCGGTAGAACATACTGTAACAAAAAATATGAATTGTTATTTCATATTGTAACATACTATAACAAAAAATATACAACCTGAGTGGGCCTAATGGTTAAGAACATGTGTTTTCTCTTAAGAGGTCACAGGTTCAAATCCAGAGGGGGGTAGGGTATGTATACCTTCGTAGACTTTACCAGTCAAATCGTTGGGCGGAGTGGGGTCCCTTGTCCCACAAACAAGGGGGTCTTATACACCAATTTGGTGTGCTGACTTGGCCGTGACCTTAAAAATAGATTATTATTATTATTATTATTATTATTATTATTATTATTATTATTATTTGTTTCGACCAAAGTAGAAAAAAAAAAAGAAAAAAAAAATTAGAAGATGTATAAGGCCAATATATATAAATATGTATACCAAAACTATTACCTTAATGAAGGTATGCCAATCATGTGTTTTTACCCCACCAAATTCACCTTTCTTCATTAAGATATTATTTATGTTTGAAGCAAACTCATGGGAAATTTAATTCTTTGAATGACCTCTTTTACATATTTCTTTGTTGCTCTGTTAATAACCATGGAAGGTTATTTCGGTCTAGACCATCTCTATTTGATCGGATCACACTTTGCATTGCATGATTGGCTTCCTGAATGTCAGTACAAATTTTGACAATTTTTTATTTATCCCTCCTACCATCTATGATTCACCATAACGTTTCTATCACATTCTTCTCGATGCATTGTATCAAACAAATGAGCTATTTTCATCTCCTCGTAGTAGGTAAACCTCATGAATTGAGTGGGATAACATTTCATTCCTCATGTAAGCCCATTATTAATACCTCCATGATGGCGACCTTCATGAAGCATAAAAGAAATCACAAAAATAATTATAAAATACGGTAAAATAAATTCAATGATTAAAATAAACATTCAAAACATTACATATATGAGACATAAATAAATTCCATACCTTGACGATTTCTATTATATTCCAACCTCCATAGGTGAGGTGGCATTCTTCATGGTTTTAAAACAGTCTCTTCTTTCCCATTGAAAAGATGCTTTTCAGTAGTACGATACCTATGGTTCTTAGGGAGGAAGTGTCTATACTCATAAAACACCATCTTTCCTAAACTTTTTGAATGACGATACTTCATCTTAGGACCACAAACTGGACATGCAAATTTACCCTTTTTTTGAAGACCTGCAACAGATGGATTAATGTCAATTATACACTGAGATTATTTAAAAATTAAACGTGCAGCATGATTTATTTAAAAAAATATACAGTATTAAAGAGCAATAGAATGCTACATAGAAAAAATATGTGTTAGTCTTGGGGCATCATGAATTTTCCATAAAATTATTGGATGGAATTTAAATTTCTTCTCCCCGATTGGTTTATAGATGTCATACATAGTGATGCCAGCCCATAACTTTAGTAGCTCGTTGATAAGAGGCTCAATATATACATTCATATATTTAACTTGGTACTTACCTAATTGTTTGAAATTACACATAATTACTATAACCATGATATGTATATATAAGTAAATAAATAAACAAAAGATATTATGCAAAAAATGAAACAAGTGAAAATGTTACATTTAAAAAATTAATGTAAACAAATACCTAGAACAATCATTATCAACATTATGTGCTCCCTCTTTATTGACATCCAAGGAGGAATGTTATTGTTGATAACAAAAATAGGCCACACTGAGTAAATAGACCTAAGCTCTCTGAATGGATTAACATCGTCAATTGCCAATGAAAGCCTAACATTACAAGGTTCATCTTTGAAATTTGCCCATTTTTCCTCAATTTCCATAAATGCATAACCATCGGCAAGCATTCGAAGAACACCATCTCCACTTCTATTGCGTGCATGGTAACCCATAAATTGTGCTATGCTTTCACACCTGAACAATTGTTGCAAACGTGGAATTATGGGAATATGAGGAAGAACCTTTCGAGGCACCCTTTTTGTTACTTGATCGGTTCGATATTTGTTAATAAGACATTGTGTAAATTATGTTTTTGAAGCATGTTTTCCATAATATATAATATGATCATTAGTACATGCATCTATAGTTTTATAATCCATTACAATGTATTTCATAATGGCATGCAAATCTCGATATCTGCAAGGTAAAATATTTGATGATGGTAACGAAAATTCACCTAACAATCTACAACATAACAAATAACTAGTTAATGTAAAAAATATTAATCGTAAAAATTGCATTATTATTTTACACATTAATTAACACTAAAAACAAATAGAAAAAATTCAACGTTTATGTATATGAGATGAAACATATTACATACCTTAGGATCTGTGTCATACAAGTGTTAGACAAATTATTCATAACCTTTAAGTTCACTAGCAGCAATGTAGCGGAGAGAATATTTATTCTTGAGACTTCATAAAGTCGTTTATTTTCCCTTTCTAATAAAGGTTCATCATAAATACCATCACTGTCACCATCCTTACCCTGCTGAGAAAACAAATCTTGGATCATTTGATTTGTCCCATCATCTTCTTTCATGGGATCATTAAGTTGATTTGTCCCATCATCTTCTTCCATGAGATCCTCATTTTCTTGATCATGTTCCTCACCTTGTACAACATAATTTCTACTAGTACTACTTGGTACAATATTTTGTAGAAAGTTAGAGGGGAACTCTAACTTTATAATTACAAACAATCATGCAAAATTAGTGTGTACTATAACAAATATTCAACAATATATATACATATATATAATTTTATATAAAATCGACAATATAAAAAAAAATAATAAATACATAGTTAATTACCACGGAACGATATTCATTTGATCCCCCATCAATGTGCCCATCTTTCCTACAATGTTTTGTAGTTGTTGCTATTAAAATTCTTACGGGACGTGTAAGGCAACATTTTTTGCAAGGGAAATAACATCTACCATCACCCTTTTCACTCGCTTTACTTTTTTTCCCACCTCTAATATTATGTGACATTCTTCCGCACAAAAATACCCTTTCTGAAGTTCTAAATAGTCGTTGTTATAGAAATTATATTGTCGCAACATCTCTAATTTGAAAAATATTTATAGATATATTTTTTGAAATTTGACCAAGCCAATGTTGACTTTGTCAAACAGTGTAACGGTCAATGTTGACTTTGTCAAATAGTGTAACGGTAATAATTGAATCATCGATCTTGCGACGATAGCCAACGATTGTCGCAAGAGAGACGAGAGTCCACTATCTTCACGGTCGTCGCTCTTGCAACGTAGATATGGTTTTTTCACTCTTGCAACGATTGCTAAAGGTTATGTCGGAAGTGCGACAAATGAGGGATGGATTTATAAAAACATTTAAAAATTCAATTCTTTATCTTCAATTGTGCGACGAAAGGTTACTTTCATCGCAAGTAGTCGTTGCAAATTTTTTAATATGTAGTAGTGAGGGGGTTCCCTTTCATGAACAAATACGTATTTTTAGATAAGACATGTCTTTTTATTTATGATGTATTAATTATTATTATTTGATTATTCTTTATTTATAGCTATTTATTATATATTTGTGTTCATAACAAAATCTTTTTTCCACGAGCCTTGTTTTGTGCTTGTCACATGAGCCATCTAATCTGAACGTGTTCTTGAATACCCACTTGCATCCATTCGGCTTGGTTCCAAATGGAGGGTCCACCAACTTCCATGTCCCATTCTTGATGAGAACATCATATTCCTTATGTATAGCTTATTTACATTCATCGTGAGAAGTGGCTTCTTTAAAGGAATTTGATTCATGGTTAGTAGATAAATTCAACTCACAATCATATGAAACACCTGTTGGAGATATTACACACTGACACCTATAATTATTTTCCTAAGTTTTACAGTCCAATGTTGAGAACTCTTCCTTAAATGAGAATATTATCTCTAGAGAATATCCCCCTACAAAATAGGATGTTCCTCTTCAGTTTAGAGTCAATTACACTCAATTACACTTAGTTAGGCTAGTGGAAGTCGTGACTCAGTTAACTGATGATTGCATGGATCGGCTAACTAGGACTAGGTGGAAGTTCACTTCAATGTATGTCAATGAGTGTCTAGATCTCTCTAGATCACTACTATATCACATTAGTTACTCATGTAGCCTATATCTATTGTAAATTATTCACTCTTTGAGTGTGGAATATGGTCAATAAAATTCTTCCATTATTTCTCTCTTGTTTCTCTCTTTTCTCATTTATCTGCAAATTGTGTATGTATTTTTTCTAGCTAGATCTTATCTGTGCAGGTTCATCCACATTTACATGGTATCAGAGCCAATGGATTGCTAGGAAAAAGAAACACTAGACTCTTTTTGTAGGTGTTAAATATTGAAGAACATGGAAAAGATGGATTATTCATCGACAATACTTCTCATGCCTCATAACTATTTGGAGTGGAAGCCAAAAATTCTGCTTCATCTTAGATGCAGAGGCTTGTACCAAATAACTATGGCAATGGAAATAGAGCTTGATTCCACCGATGAGAAAAAATATTTTCTTAATAGACAAGATATGACCATAGGATGTATCTGCATGTTTGTTTCTCCCGAACATTTCCATCAAGTATATGAGGAATCACAAGACTCAACTCCAAAAGAATTATGGACTAGATTGGAGGTTTTATTCGAGAATAAAGAATATAGATCTAGAAGAGAAACAATCAGAAGATAAATCCTCTTATTCTAAAGAGTCTTCTACACAAGTATCTGCACAAATTTGTATTCCATTAATTGCAGATGATATCTACTCCATTTCAGATTTTTTTTTCTAAATTTCATGGGGAAGATATATTGCATCCATCTTAGGAGCCACTTGCAAACACTTTTCCATGCTCCATGCATGCATCTCAAGAGCAACATGCATGAACCATGCATGCATCTCAAGAGACAAAAAGGGATCCGCACACATCAGATTCAATTATGATATTTTCTGAGAAAAGTTTGCAGAAACAAATTGGATATTTGAATTCCTCTCGAAAAAATATCCAATTTCAAAAAAAATCGTCTGAAACGGAGTTTGGGAAGTGAAGTTATGATCATTTTAAAATCAACAAAATTTCAGCGTTTTTTCGGAAACGGCTGCACAATTTTCAAAATTTCATCCAAAATTTGTTTGGATATTCTTCATTACAGGAAGAGAAAGTGGATATGTGTGGACATCTCAATGGTGCATCTACTTCATCATATCCGTGCAGACATCTACATCTTCAACAAAATCTTCAATGAGCACAAACTTGCAAAGTTGTGAGGTATTCTTGGAGTGAAGGACAAGGTTGCTTAGCAACTGCCTTTTGTTCCTTCTCAATTTTTTTTTATGCATTGTAATTTGAGGGGAGGGTTTTCCCATGAGGTTTTCCCTCTTTCCTCGTTTTTTTTCAATGTCTCATCTTTACATGCATTGTACAATGGGTACCTAACATGGCCTTGGTTGTTGGGAACCATTCATCATGTACACCCTAGTAGTGTTTAGGGGGGGTATTGAAGATATTACACACTCACACCTGTAATTATTTTCCTAAGTTTTACAGTCCAATGTTGAGAACTCTTCCTTATATGAGAATATTATCTCTAGAGAATATTCCCCTACAAAATAAGATGTTCCTCTTCAGTTTAGAGTCAGTTACACTTAGTTAGACTAGTGGAAGTCATGACTCAGTTAAATGATGATTGCATGGATCAATTAACTAGGACTGGGTGGCATTTGACTCCGGTATCTGTCAGTGAGTGTCTAGATCTCTCTATATCACTACTATGGTGCATTAGTTACTCATGTAGACTATATCTATTATTAATTATTCACTCTTTGAGTGTGAAATATGGTTAATAGAATCCTTCCATTATTTCTCTCATGTTTCTCTCTTTTCTCATTTCTCCGCAAACTGTGTATGTATTTTTTCTATTTAGATCTTATCTATGTAGGTTCATCCACATTTAGAACATACATATCCTCTGTCATCTCACTAACTGGTAAAGATCGGGACATTAAATTATCAATCTGGAAGTCCATAAACTTGTGAGACACAATCATTGTATGTGAGGGAATTAGTCTTAAAATCAACCTAAAATCTATCAAGAATGCTTTCACACAATGCTATAAAACACTTTTTTTAACTAATTTTCAAAAGAAAGAAGAACTACTTCTTCAAATGTTCACAATCTCAATGGTAGACAATTAGGTCAAAAAGCGATTTTTTCTTAAAGTAATGGAAAAAATCTTTGTGACAAGACTCAGCTTAACTATGAACTTTTTAAAGGAATCTATATGCATCTAAGAAAACAAATTTCAAACACTTAAAGAATGCTAAAGTTCTCAACTTATCATCCATAATTTCTTTGGTCAAAAATTAGGTTATAGGATGAAGTTCGCTTCTCCCAATAATGAGTTATGATTGTCACAATTCATTGGTAAAAATTTTGATTGTAAAGTAAAGTGATATTTACAATGGTACTTTGAATATTGTGCAATTTTAAATGACTCAGTAGAGAGAGACTTCCTACAACAATACCCTGCCAAACTATGAGAAAATATTATGAAGAGGATGCAAGATAATTATAATAAAAATCATAAAGAATTTAACTTCAATGCAAGGAAAATCTAATCTCTTTAACCCACATTTTCCATAGCCTTCAATTGTTGAAAAACAGGTCATAGAAGGAATGTGTCATAACAGTTTATGACTTCACAACAATACTCCCTCTTTACTTATGCAATCTATGGATTCAAGAGAAGATTTCGCAATTCATTCTAACATTATTTTAAAGAGGAAAATTTCTGCAATTAAAACCAAAAATAAAAGAACTATTTAAAAGAAATAGATGCAAAGAAATATTTACCAACACACACGAATTAAAGAGGAAGGAAACACAAACTCTATACAACAATGTACATTTTTGCATAGACCATTGCAAGGGGGGTCTTCCAAGCTTTGGTGTATGCACAGAATAGAAAATTATATGAAGGGAACCAAATCCTTTGCATTAATCATAAGAGTTCAGCTACAATGTGTTTAGAAACTTCTCAAATTTGATTTTGTTTTAAATGACTTGAAGATTGACATATTTATACATAAGATAATGTCATTGTTTGAGCCTAAAATCTCTCTTGGATGGATACCTATCTAAACAACCTCCTATAATTGCTATATCAAACCTTAGATGAGATATTTTCTCCCTAAATCAAGAGGAAATCAAAATGTATTCTTGTTGCTACGTTTTTTCTTGTGAAAACCATGTGTTTGACCAACATTGACTAGTGACCTCCAAGCAGTTTCTCATGCTCCAAAATCTCATGAACCATGGTGTAAATGTTGGGAACAAAACCCATATTTTCATTTTCTCAAATTCGCCCTACAAATATGGAAAGCTCGGATCCATTACAGGAAAAATTCACTTATGGTAACAATGCTGATAAAAATTCAAGAATTTGACAATTTTTCTTATTAGATAGAAAATGGAAACAAAACTAACAATTTACCTTTTACATCCTTTATTGATCCTAGGTTTAGTGAAAATAGGTACAAAATGCCAAAAATGAAGGAAAGGAGTGGTAAGAATAGGGTGTGCATGATAGTTTTATGACAAAAAGGTGGACCCAACATCTCCCCTCGACTTAAGCTTTTGTATGTCCCTTATGCAAATTCAAAACTTCAAAATTTCCATTCTTTCTGGTCTCAAAGTGCCTTTGTTGCCTCCAACAAAACATCTACTT
Source organism: Picea mariana (assembly GCA_032191745.1). NCBI lineage: Eukaryota > Viridiplantae > Streptophyta > Pinopsida > Pinales > Pinaceae > Picea > Picea mariana. Next base: position 253,865 of record JASDQU010739257.1, on the reverse strand, counting down.
TTGAAGTAGATACTTGATCAATATTCTTCTTTGGCTTATCCATCTTCTTCTTTGGTTGCTAAGTTGAAGTTTTAACTTCTTGAATTCTTGTTGTTGTTCTTAGTTTATAATGTTTGGAGGGATGACCTATCTCTTGAGCTTTTCCTTGAGTTATTGTTGCATATTCTTCTCTTCTTCTTTTTTTCTCTACTTCTTTCTTTAAACTATCATTTTCTCTTATCATCATTGTTGTGTTTTGCTTCATGATCTCATTTTCATTCTTAATATGGTTGTCCAAAACTGTGAACTCTATTTCAGACAATAAATTCTCGAAGATATGTTGTGTAAGGTTTCCTATTTGAGCACATTCTCCATCAAAATTGTGGGAAAATTCCCTCGTTATTTCTAGATTATGTCGGTCAAATTTTCCAGAGAAGTCAATCTAGCCGACCATGTTTAACATTTTTTCACAATTTTCATGGACTCCAACCAAACTAACTCCATAAGGCTCATATCTCACTGCCATTTGAAATCTAAACGCAGAGGTTTAGTTTTAATTTAATTATCTTGAAGAGAACTTGATGTTGCTTAGTCTTTAAAATTGATGTTGGTGTTTCTCTAAGCTTTTAAAACCCTCCTTATGATATATAAACCTCAAATACTGATTTTTAATCCTTATCTCTGTGAAGTTTCCTTTGCAGATTTGAAATAACAATTTACACTTTAGAAATTTGAGAATAAATAGAAGATATAAAAGTACCTTTGTTTAGTGTGAAATTGTGTCTGAATCTCTGATTTTTTTGTGTGCCCCATTCGTTTGGATCCTTTGTCTCTGCAATTGCTACCTTCAATCTCAGATTTTGTCCTCTTCTGTGTGAATTTGTGGCTCAATTGGTCACCTTTGTCCTCCAATTCCCTTCTTGATGTTTCTTTTAACTCTTGCAACACATTTGTATAGAATTTATGTGAAATTTTAAACCCTTTTTATTGAAGGTAAACTTGATGCTTCAGAAATTTGGAAATTCCTTTTTGTTGAGGTCGAATTACCTTTTCTAATACATTCTTCCTCCTTATTTTCTTTATGGCATTTGCAGGAAATTAAACCTTTGATTTCCATATTTTGAATTGATTCAAATTTTCACTTGGATTCCTTGTTTTAAGACTCAAATTATCCTCTTATGTATGTTATCCCCAACCTTTGCAACAGTATTTGTTGCAGCCTTCACAAATTTTCAAGTTTTGGCTCAACAATATAAGTAATTCAGGGACTTTACCAGGTGTAATGAGTTCTTTTAAGAGGAATTGTTGGTTCATACAATCATGGGTTTTTTTTATATTGATATTGGTATTTAGAGTTGTATGAGGAGATATATGAGTATTTAGAATTATATGAGGAGATAGGAGATATGTGAAAAGGTAGAATATGATAAAAATTGGAGAAGTATAGAGACATATGTAATGGGTATGGAGGAATGGAATGAAAAGGTTTATAATTATATGGATAGGTAGTAGAAGGATGGCAGTATAGGGATGAAAGTGTAATGATAGGTGGTGATGGTAGTGTAATGATAGGTAATGTAGGGATGGTATTGAAATGATAGGTAATGTAGGGATGAGAAAAAGACCATAAAGGATTTTTAAAAAGTAATTTGTAGTTTTTATTCTACTTTCTAAATAATAAAACAAAATTATCAAACCTTATTATATCAAATGCTAATGCTCTTGAATTTTTGCAGCTGGAGTGCTCCTTTGATGGTTCCAAATTAATTGCATGTTGCTGGAATGTTTTCTCCTTAGATGTGCTTGTTAAATTCATGTTGTTTGGTTGTCTTGATTCACTAATTTTGTTGAATGCTTACCTTTGGAAGTTTGCAACTTGAATGCTACCTTGTCAATGTTGTAGATCAAATCCTTTTAGCCAATCTTTGTGTTGATCTATATTAGGGACTTGTGAGACTAGATTTAGTTGAAAAATATAATCAAATGTAGCATTGAAAATACTAAACTGGAGAGAATTATACCGATGTCCATCTTCATGCTAATTTGAGTCAGAAATTTGTAATAATTGCTTGTTTTGATGACTCAAAAATAAAATCAAGTTTTCATAACTTTTCATGCAAGTATTTATCATATTAGAGAAGACCATGTTGCTTCTGGAGTTGATAATGTGTTGGTTTCCTTATTTAGAAGAGATGAAACTGGGATTATATAGGAGTACTGAAGAAGAAATCACAATCTGAACAAAAGAGCTCTAAGAATGATCATATGAAAGAAATATGCTATAGGTGCTTATCCAAATCTGTCGACTATTGGAAACTATCTATGTTTACAAGTCTACCAAGTTCTTATAATAACTACAAATACTAAAATGTATTCACTCATAACCACTCAAGTACAATTATTTCCCATGTGAATAAGGGTACTGAAGTTGGACAGAGAAGAATTCATTGGATTACCAGTCATTAAGGAAGATCGTTAACCAATTTGAAATGACCCATCATTAATGTCAATGGGCATAAAGGTACAAAAGTACATTCTAATATGTGTGAATGAATGCGTTGGACTCGAACACCTATAGAATCCATGAGAATGTGGTGAACCAAGTGAGTTCACTATGTAAATATCCAGTATGAATAGGACAGTACACAATAATCCATTAAGGATAGTAAATATATTAAATAATGATGTATAAGAATATGATATAAGATGATATAATGAGATTACAAATGAGGAATGAGGGCTTGTATATATATCCTGCAAAGGGGTGTCCTTTTATAAGAGACATGACCTTTCATATGTCATGTCTCTTCATAATTAATAATTACTTATTACTTATTTATATTTATTTATATTTACATATTTATATATATTTATGTTTGTTACATTGCCTTCCCCTTAAAAATTCTTTGTCCTTAAAGCATGTTTATGGAGAGGCTTACTTCTTCGTTTTGGCTTGCAATGTCTTTGCATGACTCTTTGTTTTTGGTGTTGTCAATATTGATGATACCAAATGATATGAGTGACGAAGAGTTGAGAAGAACTGTCGAATTGTGAAAGGGTCAAACCATCCTAATTTAATATTTTGCAAAATGTTGCACTTCCACGATGAATTATTATTGTGAGATTTATTTGGGTTGGTATCAATATTTTTTGGATGATAAGTTAGTCGTTCTCATCCTAGATCTTCTATCGTTTGTACTCCAACATATCTATATGTTTTTTCTTCAACTGGATTGGCATCTTTTTTATATTTAATGTCTGGATTTTCAAGTTTCTCTTCTTTCAATTTTCTGATTTGTTCTAATAGCTCATGATTGAGGATTTTCAAAAGAGAATTTTCTTCATTTTTTTCTGATAGGTTTTTCTCAAGTTCTTGATTCTCTTGTTCCAACTTTTGAACACATTGTTTTCAAACCTTTGACTTCATGATCTATGTAAATGGTTTTGTATTGTGTTCTTTTAAACGAGAAATTTCTTCACTTTTATCCTTGATAACTTCGTCAAATTCTTTTTGCATTCTTTGCATTGATTTTTTATTTTCTTGAAGTGTCACTTCTGAGATATCATTAAAGTCTTCTGGTGTTATGGAATCTGGCTCCGATGTGGTGTCTTGTAATGTTATCATTTTCTCCTTATATGGGAATGTCACAAACTTTTTCTTTGTGTTTAGTATGAAGGTACCTAGAATTTTAAACCAGGGTAATCCGATGATGATGTCAACTTCTTCTTGATACATAGTTGTAACATAGAATTGAGATATATACTCATATTCATCAATCGTCACTTGTAACTCCTTAATTCGATAATAATCTTCCTTTCTATGGGATTAATAATTAATTTTCCAAATCAATATTCATGTAATTTGCATTATATTCCAAGCTAATAACAATGTTTACCTCTCTTCCTTGAATATTTCCCTTTAATGTCGAAAACCCACAACATACAGTTTGACAAATTTCATAAGTAAATCTTCCTCTTTCCTTAGTAAACTCCATTTTCTTCGTTGATAATTTGCGATAAATGATACCTTTATTATGAAACTTACATAATGCTTATTTCACCTTCCTTGCTTTCCATCTTGTATAATTCCCTTATATATCTTTGATTCCACCAAATGACTAATTGAACTTAATAATACCTTGTCCTTTGAGAGTCTTCTTTCTTTGGACCTCTTATAACTCCTTTAATAATTCCAATTTCATTTGTTCTTCTTAATGATATTTTATGTTTTTATATGACTCATATAACTATTTTTATTTCCCTTTTCCTTGATATAAAATGAAAAAGTAATTCCAATACCTTTTAATTTTTGAAATTTTATAATATAATAATATATTCACCTTCTCATTCACTTTTCGACTTGTTAATACCTTAACTTAGAAATGCTATTAAATACACTTTAAATAACTTCTTTAAGACTTTCAATAAGTCCCCCTTTTTTATAACCTTGAATAGGAACTCAACTTTTAATTAACTTCAACCTCGGACGTCTAGTTTATAAAGTTAGATATATGACCTTCACAATTTTTGAATAGGGCTTTAAATAATAGTTCTCAATACTTATGAATCCTTGATAACCTTTTCAATAGTTCTCTAAGGTCATGACTTATAATTTGTTTTGTGACTTTGAAATTAGCATCGACCTGAATTGCTTATCCTTAAAACTGAGTTTTCTCCTTGAAAAGATGTGTCTGTACAAATGGTTATAAGACATTTAATGTGTTAATCAATGCATACATGCGTTTAATAATACAGACTGTCTGAAATATGTACGAAATTGATAATTGAAAAGAATGTGTACGGTCGAGTATAGTACATACAACAGATGTATGGAACTCGTGATTGCAGGCAGCAATAATTTTGGTCTGTACGATGAATTGGAGGAATATGTACGTCAATGTTTTTTTTTTAATTGTACGGTAATTGAATAATCGACTGTACATAACTGACAATTTATGATAATGTACGATTGGAACTGTTGTTTGTATAGATGTTTGACACATGTTGTTCATATAGTGATTGTTGGTGGCTTGCTATTATTTCTTCAATTATATATATATATATATATATATATATATATATATATATATATATATATATATTCTCCTTTTTTTTCAAATTTGTAAGTAACAGATATTTTATTTTATTTTTTTAATTTTTTAGCTCTGATTTCTTTTGATATATAACTTCTTCGCTTCTTATTTGCAGTGGAATACTTTTCGTCTATGGAATTTCTGAGCTTAAATGGCTAAAGGCCGATCTATGGTCAAAGACCTGAAGAAATCAAAGAAACTCTGATTAAAAAAAATCCATGTGTGGCCACAAGCCTATATGGCCAATGGCCAGGATTAGAATGATGCTCTGATACCACTGTGGTGAACCAAGCAAGTTCACTATGTAAATGTCCAGTATAAATAGGACAGTACACAATAATCCATTAAGGATAGTAAATATATTAAATAATAATGTATAAGAATATGATATAAGATGATATAATGAGATTACAAATGAGGAATGAGGGCTTGTATATATATCTCACACAAGGGTGCCCTTTTATAAGATACATGACCTTTCATATGTCATGTCTCTTCATAATTAATA
>JASDQU010739257.1:211901-238557 GCA_032191745.1 Picea mariana | reverse complement strand
ATATGCAGAACAGAAATGAAATGCTAGAAATGACAGAACAACAGTAAAATATCCAGCATAATCTTCACAATACACAGAAATGATATACGAAATAGCAACAGAAATAGCACTTTGAATCAGATAGCAATGTTCACAGGCCTCTTCAAGGGGGCAACCTCTAATCGAGCAGTGCTCTGTTACAATAATATCCAAGTTAGGGTTCTCATACCCTCGACTCTTATTTATACTAAAAAGAAGCATCTAGAGGAAGATCCTTCTAGAAGCGGAAGCTTCTATTAGGTCTTCTTACATCCGCCTTATTCTATTTTATTGAAAGGTCTTATTAATATTGACCTTTATTACATCTGAATACATTGATCTACCTATGTGCAGGTTAGGACCTTAACAGCAACACACACAAAATCACCAAGATTACTACAATATTCAATCGTGACTATGACATGATGTAAATTAAAATCAATAGGAAATAAAAAAAACCTACTTAATGATCTGAGTTGGAGGAAAATAGGAGAGGCCTAAATATGTGAGTGCCTCATTGATACATTGTGTATCGGCGAAGATAGAAGAATCTCCCTGATACATTGTGTATTGTGAAGATAGAATCATCTCATTGATACATTGTGTATGGTCGAAGATAGAAGAAACTCATTGATACACTATGTAATGGAGATAAATAGATATCCTACACTGATACTTATCGGCAGTCGGATGTGGATGGATCTTCGGCATATCGTTGCACAAAAGAGGATCGGTCTATGTTGAATTGGTGTCAGAGAGGAAATGGATTATGTTATATAGACACCAACATGAATATTATCCCCCAATATATCAGTGCTAACAATAAGAAGGATTCCATTATATCAACGCCAAAAAGAAGATTGGCCTCCCCTGAACACAAGGGGGGGAAATAAAATCCAAAAGTTATAAGTGTTTGGAGGCATCAAGTATATTGGAGAGAAAAATGAGAAGTTTCCTATATAGGTTGTATCAAAGGGGGAAAGAGGATGCTCATCGATACATAGTATATCAACAAATAAAGAGGAAGATCATCAATACATAGTGTATCGACGAAGAAAGAGGAAACTTGTCGATACATTGTGGATCGGCGAAGAAAGAGGAAACTCACCAATACACTATGTATTGGCGGGTTAGAGTGATCTTCAAAGTTGTTGAAAATGGTAAAGTATGGAGAGTAATAAGAGACTCTTAGGCTTTAACATTTGCATGAGAGAGTCTAAAAGGTTTTCCAATAACAAAAGTTTAACAGGGGGGGCAAATTTCTCCTCTTAGAGTAATGTTGAATAGAAGAAATTAGGGAGGGTGTTGTGTTGGCATAACAGAACAGTGATTAGATTACTAACCTAAGTAAATTTAGCCACATGTTGTATGTGCAACAACAATATCTACTCACAATTTTAGCGCTAGTGGGATTTGTTGGCTTGATAATCTACAACATCTATATCTTCTTTGGTATGCTTATATCTTCCTTATATATTGTAATGGATACATATTGTAAAGCTGGGTCATTTCTTGGTGGAAGATTCTTATTATTAAGTGTGTAGTGATTCAAGTTTATTTATTTATTTTCTTTTAGATAATTTACTAAAAAGGGAAAGCAATATTTTGGAAAAGTGATGAACAAAAGTAGAGGTTATTCTTAGTATAATTTTGTATCCGTAGATTGATTTTTCTATTGATATTTGCATCTGCAGAGAGTTCAAGAGAAGCATCGAGTCTTTTCACCATTAGATCCTTGACAAGCACGTCCTTGCAAACAATTTCTCATTCCTAACCAGAAGCATTGTAAAATTACCATTCCATAGGTAGAGGCCTCTTTCAACTATCATGTAAGTAGTTGAAGCCTCTTCTTGAAAATCCACATGATTTTTGAATATCCTTAGAAGGGGATGGCGATCAAAACTGGCGCATCTTGAAATATTATGCACAAACCTTTTGGAATTCCAGATGGGTGGATTCATTTTTGTTCCCATGGTTCCCTTGATGGCCTTTGAAGTGGTAATAGATAACTCTAGATTTGACATGAAAAACAATATTCCCCTACGACCTTAAAACTATTTATAATATAATAATCTTATTGCTAATATAATAGTTTTACTCAAATTGGAAGGTGTCCAATTTTCCTGAAACATATGATGACATTAATAAAATTTGCATTTAGAAGGGATGAAAAATAGCATGAGTGCCACATTTATTGTTGGATGAAAAATAGCATGAGTGTCACATTCATTGTTAGATAGAAATGTGCACTTGAAAAAATTTATAGTGATATGAAAAATGGATCGTACACCATGATATAACTTACCCATTGAGATTTATGTCTTAATAAAGTGGCAAAACCTTCATGTAACTAATCTCGACATACTTACTCTCTCCTATAGACTCCATCTGTCATAGAGAACCACTTGTAATTGTGAATAATGTGAGTCTATATATCACCTTTGACTCCATCTGTCATAGAGAACCACTTGTAATTGTGAATAATGTGAGTCTATCTATCACCTTTTTTTTATTAAGTGACAATTTTTAAGTCTCGGATTTGTTCGGTAAATTCTCTATTTTTATTTGTAGGATTGTTTCTCCAATTTTTCTAAGATTTCCTTCTATTTACTTACTATTATGTTAGTTTCTTCATCTTCATCTATTGGTGCTACCATTGCTTCAATAAATTCTAACAAACCATCCCACGAAATAAATACAAATTGAACAGATTAAGTATGCTCTATCATACACACACAATAGATCCTTCATATCAGCATTTCAGTTACTACATTATCGGTATTCATAAAGGCTTTAATGTCATTAATAACAACATGAGAAGGGAGATTTCCCTTGTAATAAATAGGAATACTTCGTAATGTAATAATCATATTCAAATTGTTATGCATCCAGTTTTCCTTCCATACATTCGAGCATAAAGTAAAAATTGGCACTTAAGCATAAAAACAAGCGTATGTTGCATCACAACCAGTGCTTTCCTTTGCAATATGGAGCGAATGAGACCTGATAGTCCACAATGAAATTTATAGAAAAATAGTGAAAAGAGCATGCACCACGAATTTCATCCTTGTTTACAAACATGATACTAGCTCATCATGTACATGAAAGGAACTTTGGTGATTTATCTTGTACATTACCTGAACTTGGGTGCTTTGATATATTCACATAGTTGGAATATTGGAAATTATGGAAGAGGGTCTAACAATAAATTTGTTTGATTTAAAAAAAAAAAAAAAAAATGTATTAATGACTTAATAGTAGCTAGGCTTGAATTGGATCAAAAGATGATGCAGTTTTAAAGATTTTGAGATCCACTAACAGCCTCCATTATCTTCAATGAAAATTGAAGCTTGCATATTTTCAAGCTCAAGTAAACATCCAAATGCATATATTTGATGGCTGCACAATAAAATAAAAATTAAATCATTGTAAACATTACATATTATTGACATCAAGACAACTTTGAATTAGATCATAGCTCAAATTCACAACTTCAATATGAGCAAGTATTTTGAGGTCAAATCATTAAACTAGTGAAAAGATCTTGAAGCCTCTAGGAGGAAGCCAGAGTGTTGCTACCTAACACCAATGAGCATTTTTTCATAAATATACATAATATAAACTTTATCTATAGAATCACTATACAACATCATGTTAAATATGATTTTAATATCCATTTATCATTAAGACTATGGTACATTTCAACCTTGTGTTCTTCAACCTTATTTCCCCTCTTAGTCTTGAAATATAAATCTACCTTGGCAAAGGCATCAACAACCTGCAAGACAATAATAACATCGATTATTATACACAATAAGGGAGAAATATGTGAAAAATGCATAGAAAGAATAAACAATAGGGAAAGGGACCAACCTCATCCTTTGCTAAAAGGACCTCCTGTAGTTCATAATTTGCCAAAGAGTTGGATTTTTATTGTATGTTCTTCACAACATCTTGGGTTTCTTATTGAACGACAGGGTCATGCATTGGTACTATGTGCCAGCCTAACCCTTCGACTTGCACTAGTTTACAACAAACAAAACCCTATTGGCATCAACCATAAGCCTAAACTCTTAAAAGCAACATGCACTCTTATACACTCTAAAATTGAACAAACAAAATTGAAGGAAATCCAAACTATCATATGAATTCTAGGGAAATACAAATACCACTAGCATTTCCTATTACCTCATGCATTGGGATCTAAACAGGAAAATCAGAGTTTTTAAATATAAATGAATAATCAATTTATGATTAGGGAATGCCTTATTCATCATTCCTCTCATATATTGAGCAAAGACAAAACAACCTAGAATACGATAGAGATATCAAGTTCAAATAAGCCTAAGGTGACCTATTTATAGTTATTATAAAGAATAGAGGGAGACCTATATTTGTATTCAAATTTCTAGGAATATATTTGACGAAGCAACGTACAACTTAAGCGTAGAACACAAACAATGATGTTCAAAATGGCATACTACTTCACCTCTCACATATTCATAAGCGTTATCTAGGTCATATTTTATATAACCAATATGATACATCTTACAAACCACTTTTAGGGAAACTTAAGAGTCTTAGCAAAGTCATATGAGAAAAGATGTTGAAGGAAATTTCTCAAGTCTGGTGACTTTGATTTTGTTAATATAAAAGCAGAAATTTAGAGACACTTGACAGGCCCAGCCCAGAAACTGAATTAGTTTTAGGAGTGGGCAGTTTCAATTGAGAAATTATGTGGATAGATGGCATGCCACATTCTCTATTATGCCAATGAAAATAGGTCCGGTCGATATTTTTCTTCTTTAAGGGAAAAATATGGTGGAATTAATGTTCAAGGTCATATCGATTTATTTATTTTTAATTTATTGTGGCCTAGAATTATTTTTAGCTCTAGTTTGTTCGCGTTGATCATCCTCGAACTAATAATACCATAACTAACATTTCAACGGTGGATAGATAGTACAATAGTATATATAAAATTATTTATAACTTTGTACATGTGCATAGGAACTCATACCTTGTTTTTCTATTCAAGGGATAGAGGTTACAAGGTATTCTAGGTATAGAGTGTTGATGAGCATGGTTAGTAACAGGTGGATAAATTTCATATTAACACAAGAAGAGATGGACATGGGGCTGAGCGGGCCTGCCACAACACCCAATAGAAATCATGATTACTACTGGTCCTTCTTTCCACTGACTCTCCTTCTCCTTCTCATTGCATGATTACTACCAGTCCTTCCGCTAGGGTCATCGATATCAACACCCTATTAGTCATGCTAGCATAGAAAAGGAATGCTAATGGCTTGATCGAATTCTCACAGGTTGGAGCCTATGAAATAAAGTTGATGCTAACAAGTTCTTCCAGTTTCAAAACTAACATCACTTCGATAGGGGATCAAATTCTTAAGTGCATGAGATACCAGCATTGGACATACACATATTTCTAGGTGGAATGGAGATCACTTTCCCTTTATGCAGTTTACTAAGCAGTGGATTTGAGTGTGTTTCCATGCAATCGGCTAAGCACTTGCACAATTTTATTATCGATTGAGACTAATATAGACATGGCCTTTATTGCTAAATATGTAATCATGCCTTTAATCAACATTGAAAAATCTTCAAATATATATGCTCTAGAGATGGGAATAAACAATTTGGCTAATCTTCTTTTAAATATACAGATTGTTGAATAATCCCTTGCATATGATATTATTCCAGTATTGTTCAAAGTCTTGATGGAAGGGACCATAAGGAGAAAGCATCATGCAACAAATGCATGTGTATTGATTGAGGGTATTCACCATAGTGTAACTATTCTTAATATGGCACATCTTCCTTATGCAACTAGTTTGGAAGGTAAAGTGACAAAGGAGTCCCTCGAAGAACTTTCCTTGATGGCCAAATAAAACCAAGGTGAATCTTTCAATCATCCTAATACCACCAATGCAATGAATGAGATCTTTCACCTAAAGAGGAGAAATAAGAGTATGATAACACGATGCAAGGTATTTGCATTAACTTTCTTGAGGACGTTAATGATCACTTACTTATGATACTATGTATACTTTTGGTTCTTGATCTGGTCAAGATACTAGCTTTGATGCTTATGGAGTAGCAAATTCTCTAGGGGTAGATTCATAGTGAGTAGATTTAACAATGGAAGAGTGAGTTCCATATTGATGAGATTGATACCCAATGGCAATAGAACACGTAGAGGTATACATGTGGACAAAGTTGGAGTTATTTTACCACCCAATAATAGGTAGGAACCTAGAAGGAGGAAAATAGGGAAGGTTGCATAAAGAGTTCCACTCAGTGCAAAATCAATCCCAACAAAACATTGATATCCACCAACAAAGGATACACTTATACTAGGAATTAATGGGTAGCACACCCAAGATTGAAAATCATCACCAAGGATAGGAGCAAAGACAACCATTATGGAAAAAGTAAGCAATAGATTATTGGAGTTTTCCACCACCATGAATAAACCTAGGGTAATGTTTGGCTAGATTGTGCAATCATTGTAGTGTAAACCAACTAGCAAGAAAGAGGGTAAGCAATAGCTTAGTGGAGCATTGAATGAACTAGCTAAAGATCCACTACCAATTGAATCATTGATTACTATGATAGAGTTTGGAAATACACCAATAAAATTAAGGTCAATATTTCCATTTTTAACTGAAAGGTCTATATAGTAATTTCTTTGGAAAACAAAATCAAGTTAAAGATTTCAATTTAATTAGAAATGGCACTTCACGATTTTCCACATTATACCTTTTCAAGATGGTGACACTTAAGCATAGATAGTATAACTAAATTACAATAAGCATGAGTATATGATTCACATACTAACTCAATATCAAAACTTCATCAATCATCTCAACTCATCAATTCCCTAGAATATCTTAGATGGAGGTTTTGTTCTCTCCATAGGATAGTCCCATGGCATTCCTAGGGTTTAGGGTTAAGGTCCTTAAGCTCATGCATATAACACCTTATCCATTGATAAGAAGAGTGATTCCATGATAATTAGGATCATATTAAACATAAGTAAATGATTCTTTAATCTACATGCTTCTTGACTAATGAATATTTAATCTATAGACCTCTTGCCTCATTATTCGCAAATGCATGGTTATACAAAATGGCATAAAACCTTACAAAAAGGAACGATAGTCTTGAGGCCAAAACATGATACAATCCATCATATGACATAGATAAATACCTCACAACAATCTTTTAAAATAGTTTATAACAGTTACACAATAATCTATGCATAATGTTCATATGATTTCAAGGGTATAGGGGATCTAGCCTCCTCCTCCTTTCAAGAGGTCAATTTAACAAATAAATATGGTACACACCAATCCATAAAAAAGATAACCATGTCACTTAATCCTTTAAAAACATCCACATAAAATGCCAAAACTTTCCATATACAACAAACACAAATTGTCTGGGGTATGGGGGATCTTAGTATCCCTTCTTGACCTAACAATATTTTCACCTATTGCAAAATGAAATGGATGAATCTAACTTTAAAATATGGTGAGCATATAGATATTGATGTTAGCTACTTGTTAAAATTTGAATGCCAACAGGCACTGTATGGCCAAGTGATAATAGAATTTCATCTACTGCCATTTTGTGTTTTTAAGGGTCATATTAGAAATTGTGAAGATTATTTTTAGTGAACATGTGGATATTGGTGTTAGTTAGATGCTATTAAAATTTTAATTTCAATAAACACTATGTGGCCAAGTTATAGTAGAATTTCATCTACATCCATTTTGTGTTTTCAGAGGTCATACAAGAAAATTTGAAGCTGATTTTTGGGGAGAATGTGGGGATATGTGCTAGCTAACTCCACTCCATATTTGATCTTTATTCAACTCCATGTGAGATCATTGAACTAAAAACATAAAACTAGTTTTTAATGCAATTATTTGCATGCATGAGATTTATAATTGCATCATCATACAAATTTTGCAATTTAATCAATTATAACAACAACCATTCACTTACTAACATATGCAAAATTTTCATGGCATGAACTTAAAACAAATAATGCTAATGTAAACGTACATTTATCATGATTGAGACCTTAATCAAATAGAAATAAGAATATACTTATATTTTGAAAAGGTTGAATACAAAGTAACTCACTAGGATACAACAATTTTCCATGACACAACCCCCTAGCTAGACTATGACACTACCATAGTGAAGGAGGCAAACTAGATATTCTCTCAAGTTGTTATTTTAATCCCAAAAAGCATGAAAGATCAACCAAGCAACCAACTGTTGAGTTCTTTCATCAGACCAGCTTTGGCACTCACAATACCTACTCTACACAACAAAGGGAGGGCTCTTCCTTCTTTGCTCGGCAGTCCCTCAAAATTTCTCTCCTTTGGTGCTCTTTAGTGTAGGCATTTAAAATTCCAAATTTTTCCCCATTTACATATTTAACTACAACTAATTTTTTCTTGGTTATTGGGAAATTTACGATCAACGTTCTTTAGGAATTGTAAGGGATGCCCCTCTAGTCAGTTTGGCTTTTTTGCATGTGCATCATCTCTTTATTCATATTCTCTATGGATTTTTCTCTTACTCCTCCTGTTATCAAGGTTCTAATGGACTCATTTCATGGGATATTCAATCAAATAGTATGGTAGCTTTCTTTTTCCAAGATAAAACTCTATTTTCCTCTACTCTATCTTCTCCCAAAAACAACTCTCTACTTCCATTTGAATTCCCCCCTATTTGCATGAGTTAAATATGACAAGTAAGAGTCCTAAATCAACTTCTTTTTGTTTTAATTATTTGGTGGACAAATTTCCCAAAATGTAGGAGGTGATTGCCTAGATCTAGGAGTTGATTATGTCCACTTCTCTTATCTTCAATTTACACTATAGGCTAGGCTAAATATCATAAAAGGGTTAAGGTTACAATAATGAAAAGATGGGTAGGAAAAAAGACATAAGATTCTAGGAATATAAAAATTCCCTTAGACCCCGTCGTATTTCCCTTCTTGTGGTATCATATTGATCTAGAATTGGATCCAGGAAAAAAAATGGGTCCAGGAAGGCCTAAAAATAAAAGTGCTCAGAATGGCTTCAAAATGGACGTGTGAGTAGGCCTCGCTGATATGAACCCAACACAACTTGAACAGGATCAAACGGACGTTGTATGCGAAAGATATTGTGATCTGTTCATTTCGTCAAACACGCAAAAACAATTGTTGATTGTAAAGTCGGTACAGTGTTGACGTGGCAATTGACTGTACAGGTTGTCCGACCGTATAGGTGACGTGGAAAATCATGTTGCAATGATGACATGGACAGGCACTGGCGTGGGAAGGTGCAGATGTGGATGAGTCAGATTGTTACACGTGGCACCACTGCAAGGGTGACACGTGGCACGGGCTGACGTGGCAGGTACAGTTGGCATGGTGACAGGGCAGACATGTGGAAGACGTGGATGAATCATGTTTGGACATGTGGCATATATATGGGCAAATGGTATGGTGCCACGTGGCCCAGTCATGGGCTGCCACGTGGCACCCCCTTATTGGTTTATTGGTTGTTGTGCAAAATTGTTATGGAGCACACCGGAGTCAAACCCGTGACCTCCGATCTGGGTGAAAGGTTTGGCAGGTTCGGGCTACCAACCCGCCCACGATAGGTCTTGTTATACATAGTTTAAAACTTACATTTAAACTTTGTGTAAGGTTTATATGGCGAAGAAAAGGGATAGGGCCTAGCCCTAGCCCTTGACACAACACTATAGAACCATACCACATGCCCTCTTCCATATTGTTTGGCGTGCGAGGTTTATATATGTATAGCCCTTGGTTTCCACTACTACCATATGACCTGGACTCAAACCTTCACGTAGATTTATGAGGATAGCACCCAGTCGGTCGGGCTAGCCCGTCGACCAAGGCACGTATCCAGGGGCTATAACCAAGGGCCAGAACTAACGGTTTAGCACATGGAGAAGGGTAAAGGTGTGGACACATGGCCACTGCCACATAACCAAGGGTCAACCGTTAAGGGGCCAGTGCGCAAAAAACTCAACCTGAGGCCACATGGAGAGGTGCATGCGACCAGGAGCCTACGAATAGGGGGGTTGCACCCTATATTATCCCAAAAGTGGGTTTTGTGACTATATTAAAAGATTTTAATGGATTTTTAACCAGTTTTGGGAGATTTAGTCCATTTTTGGAAGATCTTGGGCCTTTTTTGAGGCCATATGTTGGGGAGAAGTTGGGAGTTTGTTGCCAACTTCAAGTCTATATAAATCAAAGGTTCTTGAAGCTATGGGGAGGTTCAGATCAGAAAAATTATGATGAATTGTTGAGGCAAAGCCATTTTTATGCGGGGAAGCCATTAAGGAGAGCAACTTTGCGGGCCATTTTTGGGAGCTTCGTTCATCCGTTTTCAGTGTTGTCAGTTTTGATGGGTTCCTGAGATCTAGCAGAACACAGCTAGCTTATTTTTGTAATCCATTGGCACTTTTATGATGTACTTTTGAAGCTTCGAACAGAAATAAGAAAGCCTCACCCACTGAGACGAAGGCTCAGAGATGTAGGCGAGATTGTCAAACTCTGTTATCACTTTGGTGTTTATGGTTTGTTGTTATTCATGCTTATTTCCAGTTCTGTATATTTATTTATGGCTTCCATGTTTCTTCATTAATTCTTCCTCTTTCATTAATTTCCTAAATGGTAAAATAACTCATGCTTTAAAACTCAACCATTGTCGTTAAAAGATATTTTTGGATCAAGTGGTATCAAAGCTAGTTGGCGGTTGGTTTTTGAGTTTGCATGATTACCAGGGAAAGGCTGAATCATGGTGAAGGCGAGCTTGTTGAAGAGAATCCTGAGATTGGATCGAGAAAGAGAACTTCTCAAAGTGAGAAGATGGCATCAGAAGAGGGACTTTCTCATGATGAGAAAGAGTTTTGAAATATTTTCTTTGCCATGTCGGAGATGATGAAGGTTATATGTGAGGATTACTTGGAACGGAAGAGACTGATTCTAGGTGAATCTTTAAAGGTCAAAAGTGAAGAAGGAGAGGATCCTCCTCAAACTCCTCCTTCTTCTCCATCAACTTCTTCTTCTTCAATTTCAAGTTCTAAATCCACCGCAAGAAAACATTCCCATAAACATAAAAATGAAATTCCTTTACTTAAACTTGATGTGAAGTTTGAGTTACCCATGTATGATGGTGAAATTAATGCATAGAGGCTTGATAACTGGGTCAGATAGATGGAGGTTTATTGCAGTGTGCAACAAATCAAGGATGAGGCCACTCAAATCAAGTTAGCATCGCTTAGACTTGCAGGCACAAAACTCATCTGGTGGCAAAGCAAGTTGCAAAATGGCACACAACAAGTGGGTAATGTATTTCCATCATGGCAAGTTTTTGTTTCTGCACTTAGAAAACAACTATATCCTTTGGGTTATAAAGATAAGGATTTAATTGAATGGAAAGGTATTAAACTAAAAAAAGGACAAACAGTGCAAGAATACACAGATGGATTTCGTAAGATGGCATTGATGTTAGATATTCCTTTGCATACCCAAGAAACTCGTATGAATTATATAGGAGGTTTACCTGCACATATTCGTAACATTGTATTTATGTTTGGACCTACTAATATTGATGAGGTTTATGTTCAAGAGACATACATTGAGGCATGGAAAACAGGAGTTGGTGTATCATGGGAATCATCTTCAAGAAAAGAGGAAAAAAGGAAGTGGAATGGCAAGAAGGAAAATTCAGTGGCAAGAAAGGAAGAGAAGCCCTCTTGCAAGCATTGCAAGAAAGAAGGGCATGTTGAGAACCGTTGTTGGCAATTGCATCCCTAGAAGAGACCGAGGTGATTCAAAGAAAGGAAATGGAGGCAAACAGTTGCAGAAACAACACGGCCTACAGACTTGGGATCAAATTCAAGACATGAATCTAAAATCTCAGTGGTTGGTTTGACAGGTAAAATTGGTGATGGATTTGATTCTAGAAGCAAATTGTTTCACATAAGGGTCATAATGAGGCATACTAAGGTCTACACATTGATAGATAGTGGATCTCAATCTAACTTGATTTCATAGGAATTGGTTAAACAATTGGGATTAAACACTCAGATACATCATAAGCCTTACTCACTTAAATGGACAAGCAACAATCATAAATTGCACATAACAAAGCAATGCACATTAAAGTTTGCAATTTCATCTAAGTTTGTGGATGAGGTAACATGTGATGTGGTGCCACTCAATGAATGTGGAATGGTCTTAAGTAGTCCTTATTTTTATGATCGCAAAGAAATCTTCTACAGGGAATAGAATTAATATCACTTAATCAAAGCAAGCAAAGAATATAGTGTACATGCTCATCACCTAAAGGAAAATCAGTCTCTTCAAACAATGGAACAATTAAGAAAGGAATATTATGCAAGAAACACACCTATAATTGTCCCAAATCAAGTAATTGATCTTAAGCAAGAACAGGAGATGATTGTAGAACGGAAGATCAATCACACTTTTCTTCAAGATAAGCTAATGTCGTGCAAATACTACAAACATGTTATCTCATTTGCAGTCATATTTCTAATGTTATCATTAGTAATGTTGTCAACATGGATGATATTGGCTTCAATAAGATGTGAAAGAGTACAAATGGCTAACAATATGTTGTCAGTTATCATGGTTGTTTTATAGTTGATCTTGATGAGACAGGTGCACAGGACAGAGTTTAAAGATAGAGAACAAGTGGGATGGCCTATCCGGCACTTAATGACTAGTTAGTATCCTTTTAGAGGACCAAAAGGTATTTAGTGGGGAGGTGTGATCCAGAATTGGATCCAAGAACCAAAATGGGTCCAGGAAGGCCTAAAAATCAAAGTTATCAGAATGGATTCAAAAAGGACGTGTGCTTAGACCTCGTTGATATGAACCCAACGCAACTTGAACGAGCTCAAACAGACATCGTATGCGAAAGATATCGTGATCTGTGTGTTTCATCAAACAAGCAAAAATATTGTTGACTGTACAGTGTTGACGTGGCATCTAACTGTACAGGTCGTATGGCTGTACATGTGACATGGCAGGGTGCATTGGCATGTTGACGTGGACAGGCGCTAATGTGGGTAGGTGCAGATGTGGATGATTCAGATTGTGACATGTGGCACCACTGCAAGGGTGACACATGGCATGGGTTGACGTGGTAGGTACAGTTGGCACGCTAGCAGGGCATACATGTGGCAGACGTGGATGAATCATGTTTGGACATGTGGCATATATGTGGGTGAATGGTATGGTGCCACATGGCCCATTCATGGGCTGCCATGTGGCACCCCCTTATTGGTTTATTGGTTGTTGTGAAAACTTGTTATGGAGCGCACCAAAGTCAAACCCGTGACCTCCGATCCGGGCGAAAGGTTTGGCAAGGCCAAGCTACCAGCCCACCCACGATAGGTCTTGTTATACATAGTTTAAAAATTACATTTAAACTTTGTTTAAGGTTTATACGGTGGAGAAAAGGGTTGGGGCCTAGCCCTAGCCCCCGACACAACACTATAGAACCATACCACATGCCCTCTTCTATATTTTTTTGCGCGCGAAGTTTATATGTGTACATTCCTTGGTTTCCACTACTACCATATGACCTGGACTCAAACCTTCGTGTAGATTTATGGGGATAGTGCCCAGTCGGTCGAGCTAGACTGTCGACCAAGGCGCGTATCTAGGGGCTACAACCAAGGGCCAAAACTAACGGTTCAGCACATGGAAAAGGGTAAGGGTGCAGACACATGGCCACTGCCACATAACCAGGGGTCAACCGTTACGAGGCTAGTGTGCAAAAAACTCAGCCCGAGGCCACATGGAGAGGCACATGCGACCAGGGGCCTGCGAACAAGGGAGTTGCACCCTATATTAGCCCAAAAGTGGGTTTTGTGACTATATTAAAAGATTTTAACGGATTTTTAACCAGTTTTGGGAGATTTAGTCCATTTTTGGAGGATCTTGGGCTCTTTTGAGGCCAGATCTTGGGGAGAAGATGGGAGTTTGTTGCCAACTTCAATTCTATATAAACCAGAGGTTCTTGAAGCCATAGAGAGGTTCAGATCAGGAAAATGTTGATGAATTGTTGAGGCAAAGCCATTTTTATGCAGGGAAGCCATTGAGGAGAGAAACTTTGTGGGCCATTTCAGGAAGCTTCATTCATCCATTTTCAGTGCCGTCGGTTTTGATGGGTTCTTGAGATCTATAAGAACACATATAGCTCATTTTTGTAATCCATTGGAACTTTTATGAGGTACTTTTGAAGCTTAGAACATAAATAAGAAAGTCTCACCCACTAAGACGAAGGCCCGGAGACGTAGGTGAGATTGTCGAATTTCGTTATCACTTTGGTGTTTATGGTTTGTTGTTCTTCATGTTTATTTCTAGTTCTGTATATTGCTTTATGCCTTCCATGTTTCTTCATTAATTCTTCCTCTTTCATTAATTTCCTAAATGGTAAAATAACTCATGCTTTAAAACTCAACCATTGTCGTTAAAAATATTTTTGGATCGCATATCCCATTTAGGTGCCCATGCTCAGTTAGTCTTGGTTATTTTATTAACTACAAAATAACAATGTTTACAATTATTCAAAATCACCATGGCATGTCTACCTCATGGTGTGAATAAGGCATAGCAATAATGTGTGTGTGTGTGTGTGCACGCGAGTGCACATGCGCATGTGTAAAGCATTTAAACATATACAAGATCAAGTTCAGATCATCCCAAAGGGTTGAAAATAGGACATTGGATCCCCTCCCCCTTGGAATAACACCATCCTCAGTGTTATTTTATCGAAACAATGTTTATGTCTTTATTCTTTAGTTGTACCTACAATGTCATTCCCTTCCCTATTTTGGTACACCTCCAAATTTTTAGCATTCCTACATATGATTACAACAATTAGATTCAAAGTAAAAATGTATATCATAGCCATTTCTATGCATTAAGTATTTAATTGATATGAATTCCAAATTATGAATTTTAAGTTCAAAACCGAATCATGTATATTCATCATGAAAGATAAAGTATGGAATTTATCCCAATTCTTATTTATATGAATATGTATCTACTCCATATGGTTTCCACACACAAGACTCAACTCATTGTTTTCTCAGACACACCCAATGTATATAATGCACTTATGATCCCAACTAGCATTTAACATGAATCTATCACAATAGATTCATTCAAGTCGCCTCTTCCTTGTAGTCACTCACCCTCTAGGCTTAGGAATCCCCTTCTCTACTAAACTATCCCTCAAATGATCCATCATATTCCAATACTTTCTTGCACAATAAGAGCGTGGAATTATAGAGTCTTACTACTAGGGAAACCCACTAGCTTGTTCTAATATAACATAACATAACTCAAGGTGATCAAGGCATATCATAGGGTTCCAATGTAACTGCAATGGCATCCTCCCTGTGATTTTTAGCTTCAGCATCCATCATCTTTCCTTACTAGACATATCCATCATCTCACTTGTATCATATGCATACATATACCATTAGATGTCATCATAATAATTTCAATCAGTTTTTTTTTTTTCAAATATGTTTCATATAGAAATCAGATTTCACAAGTATGAGATCCTTCTTATAATGTTTGTCATTTTCATGTGGTAGCATCTAGTCTTCATTATGGACTTACACTCATTGCCATATCCAACACATCTCTACCTGCAATCTACACTTTTCAATCAACCAAACAAACTATGAATACCCATGCATATGATACTTTCATCGCAACATTTACAACCTCCCATGAAATGATCTCAGAATTATAACACACTAATAATTCAATCACTTTCAGATATTCATAATTTTGTGAAATGAAATTGTCATTCACTATATATGCATCACTAGCACACTAAGCATTATACAATGCAATCAAATATTTATGCTAGTAAACCAACGTGCCAATAGTCATGGTTACATAATCACTCTCTTCATTGGATACATATTTTAGAATTCATTATTAGTTAGTTTTATTTTGTTTTGTGGGATGAAGGGTGATTAAAATTATACTTATTTTTACTAATTCATGTCTAATTCATACCACTCATTTCAATATTAACAATCCCTTAGGAGTAGTGGAAGGTATTTCCTTTCACTACTCCACAGTGTAGATTTTAACCTTGTACAAATAATTACTGCAAACAAATTCTTAATAAAATAAAAAAGATATAGTGGCACACAAACACATTACACAACGATTTTTACCCTAGAAACCCAAACCAGGAAAACCAACAACATTTTTAGAGTTTCTATTCATTATTTTCTTCATTGTTTATAATAAAACATACATATAGGATCCTACGACATCCAAAACCCTAATCCATTGAACTAGATTTTTCAACAACCCTAATTTCTTAAATGGAATTAGAAAACCATCGATAAAAACCATGTCCCAAAAACAAACACAAAAAAACCGTTGAAAACAAACGAAAAAAAAAATTATCGGGGTCTCCCACTCCCGAACCCCCCTAGACCCCCTTTACTCCCATATCATTGTACAGTACATGGGATCAATTTCGCAAAGAATATAACACATACCCAAGATTCTCCCACTTGTTGTTTTCTTTGCATACCGAGGGTTACATGATTACATAGTCGACAATCTAGCGCAACAATGCCCATAGATCCTCTACACTAAGATAAATTCTCAGTGCTCATAGATTTTGTTAATGAATCTGCAACATTCTCCAAAGTGTCCACCTTCATCAACTTTTTGGCACCAAATATATTATAATATCATAAAATAGGAATATTGTAGTGAATACCAATGGAATAACAATAGATAACAGAAATATAGCAGCGGAACAGCAGAATATATGGAACCACAACACCTAAATAATACCTTTATTGATAGGAAACAATGTTAACTTTCCTCTTCGAGGGGGAAACCTCCAGAAGAGAAAAGCTCTATTACAATAATTCCCAAGACAAATCCTTCTCATACCTTATACTCTTATTTATACTAATTATATCTTCTAAAGAACATTCTAGAGGAAGATCTTTCTAGAAGTGGAAGCTTCTATTAGGTGTTCTTACATTGAATTGTTCATATTTATTAAATAGGACTTATTAAATAGTATCGACCTTTATTACATGGAAATATATTATTCTAACTACATGAGAAGTTAGGGGTTTAGGTCCCTAACATGCCCTCCCCCTTGAAGAATAGCCTTGTCGTCAAGGCTTGAGATGACGAAATTTTGGAGAATAGTGGTCGACTCCCAGGTGGCATCTTTTGGAGTTGTATATTTTCACTGTTGATGTTGTGAATGGGTGTTGAAGAGCAAAAAAATGAGCATATTTGGAAAGGCTATCAACTGCCTCCATGATGACTGACTTATTTCCAAATTTGGGTGAGCCCACAATGAAATTCATAGAAATGTCTCTCCAAATAGCTAGTGGAATCGGAAGCAGTTGTAGTGTGTCCGAAGCTTTGATAGTTTCCCCCTTGTTGCATTGACATACATCACATTCATCCACAAAGGTGTAGACATCTTGTTTCATGCCATCCCAAAAAGGAACGTTTAACTCGTTCATAGGTTTTTGTAAACCCAAAATTCCATGTTGTGGTGAAGCATGAAGCTTAGAAAGCATCATGGATTTAAGTTGCAATTGGTGGCTTAAATATAGACGGACTTTGTAGCGAAGCTCTTCATTGTGCCAAGATTACGTTGGAGAAACTAGAGAATTATCTTTCAATTGTTGGATCAGACGATAAGTTTTGGGGTCTTGCAGCCAGTCTTGGTAAACAGCTTGGATCCAATCTGGTACAATGAAAGAGAGGGAAAAAAGGGATCCTTCTTCTTCGTATTTTCTGGACAGAGCATCATCCACTACATTTTATTTTCCCTTGTTATAAATGATCTCATAATCATATCCAAATAGCTTGGTCACCCATTTTTGTTGCTCCTGGGATGAAATCCTATGTTTTAGGAAATACTTGAGGCTCTGATGGTCAGTTTTAATTTGGAAGTGTTGCCCCAAGAGATAAGGATGCCATAGATCCACAGCACGTAGAATAGCCAACATTTCCTTTTCATATATTGATTGGCCAAGATGTCACTCCGAGAGTTGTTTTCTAGTGAAGGCCAAGGGTCTACCCTCTTGCATGAGAATTTCGCCAATGCCTTTCCTAGAGGCATCACATTCAAGGACAAAAGTCTCTATAAAGTCAGGAAGGGCCAAGATGGGAGTTGTGCACATGGCTTCTTTCAATGCATGAAATGATTGATCATCTGTTGGAGTCCAAGTGAAAGCATTCTTTTTTAGGAGAGCAGTAAGAGGCACTATAATTTTTCCATAATTCCTAACAAACTTGTCATAATATCTTGTTAACCCCAAAAAATCACGCAAGCTCTTGAGATTTTTTGGGCATGGCCAATCCTGCATAGCTTCTATTTTCTTAGGATCCACCCTTACATCATCCTTGCCGACAATATGACCCAAGTACTCCACTTCCGAAGCTCCAAAGGCACATTTATATTTCTTGAGCAAAAGTTGGTGCTAAGAGAGTAGACTGAGAACTTGATCCACATGGGTAAGTTGGTCTACCCAGGTTTAATTATAGATGAGAATATCATCAAAGAAAACTAGGAGAAAATGATGGAGAAAATGATGGAGAAAAGGATGGAAAACATGGTTCATGAGACTTTGGAAAGTGGAGGGAGCATTACACGGGCCAAAGGGCATGACCAAGAATTCATAGTGACCCTCATGAGTGCGAAAAGAAGTCTTAGGAATCTCTTCCTCTTGCATATGTATTTCGTGGTAGCCAGAATGAAGATCAAGTTTAGTAAAATATTGAGCACCACTTAGTTCATCCAATAGATTGTCAATGATAGGAATGGGAAACTTGTCTTTGATGGTGAGTTTATTGAGGGCATGAAAGTTTGGACACATACGCCAAGTACCTTATTTTTTGAGTATTGTGACCACAGGGGAAGAATAGGGTCTGGTACTAGGGTGGATATTATTGATAACACATGTGGCTAGCAATTCTTGAAAAATTTTCTCAATTTCATTCTTTTGGGAAAAGGGATGACTATAAGGGCAAACATTGGGAGGAAGATTTTCAGGGATGAGAGGAATGGAATGATCATGAACACCATGAGAAGGAGGAAGTCCTTGGGGAGTTGAAAAAACATCTTGGTGTTTGAATATCATACATTGGAGGTCAGGATGCACCACAGGTGTTTCAATTGCTTGAATAGAATGGAGTTGGGAAATAATGTCAGAATGGCCTTTTTTTAGGAGCTTTTCCATTCGATGGGAACTAATGATCTCAGGGGATCCTGCTATGATTTCTTGCAATTTATATTGTTTTCCCACATGTTGGAATTGCATGGTTAATTTCTTAAAATCCACGAGGATAGGACCAAGAGTGTGTAACCATTTTGCATCAAGAACAATATCACAACTACCCATGTCAATAGAAAACATATGAGATTTCAGGTGGTACTGCCCAATTTGGAGACGCACATTTTCACAATGCCCCCCACATTTCATGGAACCACCATTGGAAATCATGATTTGAAACTTGTTGATTGCATGTATATGGCAATGGGTTTCTTGGGAAATACAATGGTGAATAAAATTATGAGTGTTGCCACTGTCAATTAAGATGATGACCTTTTGATTCTTAATGTAACCAATGAGCTTGAGGGTTTGGGTAGCAAAGAAGCCAGTGAGAGCATTCAATGAAATTATCAATTCTACTTCTCGTTGGTTAGAGGGTGGAGGAATATCCATTGGATCGGGTTGAGTAATATCAGTTGGATTGGGTAACGCTGCCAAAATGGGGGTCTCGAGCTCTTCTTTGGAAACATCCTTAGAGATGGCCATATAAAACTTTTTTTCCTTACACTTGTGCCCCAAAAAATATTTGTCATCACAATTATAACAAAGTCCCTTGAGTTGGTGTTCCGCCATTTAAGCCTGGGTTAATTTCTAGATCTTGAGGGGAGTGGGAGGAGGGGCAAGGTTAGTAGCTCGAGTGCGAGGAACAAAGGAAGGTTTGCGGGTCTGAGCAAAGATAACTTTTTGGGTTTCTTTAGCACATTGAGTAGCTTCCAACCAAGTATGAGGATGAACCATGAGGTCCTGTGCTCGAATTTCCTCTTTAAGGCCAGTCATAAAACAGTCCCGGAAGACGGCATCAAACATGCCCTCTGTTCTAAAATCCAATTGTTCAAAGGGAGAAATAAAGTCTTCCACTGTACCAACTTGCTTCAACTTGGTCAAACGGCCAAGATAGTGGGTGCCAGTGTTAAAGCGGTCATATAGCTCTGCCACAAACTGAGTCCAAGCAACATTCCCCTGGTGTTTCTTTCTACACCATTGCCACCATTGCCAACGTTCTAGATCCAAATAGAGGACACCATAACGAAGTTTGGCTAGATCATCAGTAATGTCATGCAAGGAGAAATAATTTTCCATTTGGGTGACCCAACCAGTGGGATCAGATCCATCAAATTTTTTCACTTCAACTCGAGGAAGGTGAGGGTCACGAGGAAGGGAATTGGAATGAAGGGCCATATTATGGGAAGATTTCTCACCTTCAGAGTGGGAAGGTTTTTCAAGGGAGCGAGATCCAATGGATTGTTTCAACCACTAGGTGAGGGAGGACAATTCACCCTTAACCTCTGCCAATTCGCCTGTAACTTTGGCTTCGAAGGTGTCCAAGTGGGAATTATTGGAAGCAATTTCAGAGGTCAATATTTGGATCTCTACCTTGTGTTGTTTGGATTCATATTGCAAGTGAAGGAATTCTTGGTTTTGAGTCGTGGCCATGGGTGGAGGGGAATGGAAGAGGGGAAGTGGGACCATCGAAAAAAGAGTGAAAAATGATATATATGAGTGTGTTGAGTATGAAAAGAGGAATGCAATGAGATAAGTGTCAAATAAGGGTGCGGGAAGGTAAAAAAAAAATTAAAAATGATAGTTATCACAACAATCAGGGCAAAAAGGGGAATCCAACGAGATATGTCTAAAATAAGGGTCTGGGGAGGTAAAAAAAAGTTTAAAATGATAGGTGTCACAACAATCAGGGAGAAAAGGGGAATCCAACGAGATAGGTCTAAAATAAGGGTACGGGGAGGTAAAAAAAACGTTTAAAAGGATAGGTGTCAATAATCCAAGAGAAAGGGGGAATCCAATGAGATGTGTCTCAAATAAGGGTATTGGCAGACCGCATACTCTATTTTTTTTTTCTCCTTTTTTCCTTTTCCATTTTTTTTTAACTTCGCTAGGGTATTATGCATATCTGAATAATATCATAGTATCGAAATGCTCAAATTCTTAACAAAAAAAATGTATAGTAATTTATGCAACCCGAATGTAGGAGGAAATGTTGCAGGGCAATAGATCTTCATTGTTCCTTTTTTTTTGTAATTTTTGAAACCCGAATTTCGGAGGAAAGGTTTCACAGAAATAGATCTTCTCTGTTCCTTTTCTATTTTGTTTCCTTCCCAAGGGTTGGGGTTTTTAGGGTTCCTACAGACAAGGGTTTTCCTTGTGCTATAGCTCTCTGATATATGTGTGGGGTTGATCCATATGGATTTCGGTGGCCTCCCACGTATTCCAACTGACTCATTTTGGCAGATTTCCAGTTTGGCAGTTTTTTTCTAGTTTTTGGGTCCCCAACTTCTGAGGTCGTTTTGAGGCCCTAAATACTTTTTTAAGGGATCTCCATAGTCAAATTGTTAACAGAGTCAAATTCTAATGGAAAAATGAGTATTCCTTGGATAGACCTTTCCAATGGGATATCGTGCGCCTAAAATGGAGATAGTATGCAAAAGTTACAACCCTGAGAAGTTGATGTACTAACTTACCCCAATGGGGCCCACGTGACTTTTGGCGCTTCATCTCCTAGGGTTAGGTTTTTGTCTGTCTAGGGTTTTGGAATTATTGTTTATTGTAAAAAGGCTTGGAGAGCCTCATTGTAACCATATTCTTGAGAATGAGCGCAGTCGTTACATCTCTTCTCAGAGATAAGCCGCCACCATACTAGCAAGCTTGTTTTCCGTTGCATTTTACAATTTTGGCACACTTTCTTATTGAATAGAAACCAGTTTTATTGTATCATTGTTATTCTTATGCTTATATATCAAGAATAATAATAATATGTATTCATTTTGTTATGCTCATAAAATCTGGATTAGTGGTATCAGAGCGGTCTTCTCCTTGTCGTTCTTAATGCATGTCCCCGACGAGGTCAAGGTACAAAGAATTGGGTCTCGAGCTTGTTTCTCTTGAGGAAAAAAGCTCTCAACACGCAAGCGACCTCTCATGGTGGGAGAAAATAAATACGACGGGACAGGATATCCTTTCAAAATGTTGCTCATCGAAKCCCTCATGCAACAGAGGAATGAAATGATGGATAGTTTTGCGCAAATCCTTCGGYGACTACCAACAGGCAATGCATCTTCCTCAAGTGGAGGCATCGCCTCTTCAAGGTAGAAATCAACTTTGATATTCCCATATTTGAAGGTAAGATAGAMGTAGATGTTGTAGACAAATGATTGAATCTTCTAGAAGGATATTTTTTGTCCATAACTTTTCGAACAGAGAAAAGATCACGTTTTCACTCCTCAAAGTCATTCCCTGTGTCAAAGATTGGTGGGAGAATTTATGTGACCAAAAGGAAACAGAGGAACCCACATTATTTACTGTCACGGTCACTCGGGAGTCCTTCAGGGATGTTATCAAGGAACAATACTACCCTACCAGAATTTATGACGACCTGTATACAAAATGGACCACATTATGGCACGAAAGAGACCAAGCAGTGCCAGATTTCACAAATATCTTCCATACCTTGCGCACCAAGTTGGGTATCAAATATTATGAGTGAGATCTAGTGCTCAATTATCGTATTGGTTTGCATAGATACATCTATACTGAAATGGATTTTTTGGACATCTCGTCCTTGGTCATGGCCTATAGATATGCCGCCAAAATTGAACAAAATCTTAAACAAAAGAGGTGGCAATTTGGGCCTGGAAACCCCTCACATCAAAATCAAGTAAAGGGAAGCCCCAACCTGTAGAAAAAAGGATAGAGAAAAAAAAGATAGCCTTAGGACAACTAGTCTAGGCTGTAAGCAAAGAAGGACATCAAAAAGACAAAGAAAGATACCAGGAAGTGGTGCAACTTCCATAAGAGCCCATGGCATAACACTGTTGATTTCCGCTCAAACCAATCATTGGTGGCTGAGGTGAAAGCCTCTAAATCAGATGCGGTTTTCGACTATGAGTCAGAACCAGAAAGGGGGAGATGGATCATTGACACAAAACCCAGTGCCACCATTGCTACCACCAAGGTCCAGCCTGGTGAACCAGATGAGCCAGAAGAAGGCAAGCGCCTCTTTCATTCACAGATGTAGGTAAAAGGCACCCCGCTACACTTTATTGTTGATAGTGGTAGCCAAAAGAACCTCATATCATAAGAGATCATCAAGCATCTAGACATGTTGACAACACCACACCCACAACCCTACACCATTGGATGGCTCCGCCAAGGAAGCGATCTTTGCATCAACCAACAATGTCGCATGTCATACGGCATCAAGCCCCTCAAAGATGAGGTATTGTGTGATGTTGCACCTCTCAAATTTTATAATGTTCTTTTGAGCCAACCTTATTTATGGAAACTTCATGCTATATATGATTCAAGGCCTCGTAGTGTTATTATTACTTTCAACAGGAAATTGTATAGGATACCTGAAGCAATCCCACCTAGTGTTATTTCCTTGATCTATGACAAGAAATGCAGGAAGGTCATCTCTCAGATCGATAAGTTTGTCTTCTTATTGTTTCACTCTCAGAGCGAGCAAAATATAGAAGCCACATCTAGGGCCTCTATGGTCGACCTCTCCACACAGCAAAATAAAGTAGACAAGGTCGTGGCAAAATACAAATATGTCTTCTCCTCACCTACTAGAGTACCTCTGCACTGTTAGGTCAAGCATCCCATCGATCTGACCCTTGGCACACCATTTTCCAATGGGCCAGTATACCGTCACTCTTTGTTAGAGAATGAGGATATCAAGTGATGAATCCAAAAACTGCTCCACTATGGGCCCATCCATCCCATATAATCACCTTGTGGGAGCTCAATCATGTCAGTGCAGAAGAAAGACGGGACCTGGCGACTCTGCATTGATTATCAGGCCCTAAATAAAATCACAGTTAGGAACTGGTACCAAATTCCCCAAATTGATGATCTCCTTGATTAGTTCAAGGGGGGGAAATACTTCAGTAATATTGATCTGAAGTCTAGCTATCACCAGGTCCCCATAGAATAGACAGATGTATGGAAGACTACCTTCAAGTCAAAAGAAGGTCTTTTTTAATGGTTGGTCATGCCCTTTGGTTTGACAAATTCTCCAACAATTTTCATCAGGATGATGGATGATATCCTGCGACCTTTCACCAATACTTTTATAGTGGTGTATCTAGATGACATCCACATCTACATCTGGACTTAGGTGGAACACTTGCAGAATATTCAGTAGGTTTTGCACACCCTGCGGCAGCAAAAGCTATCTGCCAAATTGGAAAAATTCTCCTTTTTCATGGACAGAGTCTAGTACCTAGGCTACATCATGGATCAACATGGTGTGCATGTGAATCCAGCCAAGATCTAGGTCATCTGTGACTGGTCAGCCCCAACCACACTCACTGATCTTCAGAGCTTCTTAGACCTTACCAATTTCTATCGCAGGTTCTTGTTGAGATTCTCCCATATTGCATGGGCCCTCAGCCAAGTAACCAGGGGTGGTGGTAAGGAAAACTTTATGTGGGTCATGTCCCAATAGCAAGCATTCAATGATTTAAAATAGCGCTTGTGCTCATCCCCAATACTTTCTATACCAGACTTGCAGCAGCCCTTTGAGATCGAGACAGATGCTTCGGACGATGTTGTGGGCACAGTTCTCACTCAGCACGGCCACCTCATGGCCTATCATAGTGAGACACTATCAGATGATGTTCATAAGTACCCTACTTACGAACAATAAATTTACTCCATTGTCAAATCATGTCTCCAATGGAGACATTACATTCTCAGGAAGGAGACAGTCATCCACACAAATCATAAGCCACTACAGTTCATGCAGACACAAGGAAAATTAAAATGACTGCTATCAGAAGTGGTCCACATACTTGCGGCAGTTCCACCTCAACATTAAGTATAAAACATGCAGTACCAATTGAGTCGTTGATTGCCTCAGCCAACCTCTAGTCATGGAACTCACCACGGTGTTAGACTCTTACGGCCACGAGACCTACAGATGGCCCAACCTCTATGAGACAGTGTTAAGCCCTAATATCAGCTCATTACCCCTTAATTGGGGCATATTATATTAGTAATGTTATTTTATTTATGTCATCTTTAGGCCATTAGTTGTAATTATACCTCCTAGTCTCCTATATATAACGAGGAGACATTTTCATTTTGAATCATCTTGTACTTGAACATTTAAGTGGAGTAAAAGGAGGTTGCCCCCTCGAAGAGGCTTATTATCTGAAATTATCTCTTTTTCAAGGCATTGAGTACTTTTTCTAAGGTTTTTCTATGCTATATTGATATTTTCTTCTTAACATATGGTATCAAAGCTCAAGGTCTTGGGGATTCGCTGCTACATCTGAGACACCTCGGAATTTTAGCTATAACTTGTTTTCTACAATGTTTCAAAAGGAACGGCTTGGAGGATATTTAGTAGAAGGATCAAGGTACGTTGGGTTCAAAATTCAGCTCTTGAGGCCTTATACTTTCGAAGATACAGCCTGTACAAGATAGGGTTCTGGAATCATCCTGAACTGGGTCATTGTGGAATTTTCGCTATAAAAACTTTTCTGTAACGTTTCAGACCCTGAAATCCAGAGGATATTTACAGAAATCAATAAGGTATCTGTGGTAAAAATTTCAGCTTCTGAGTCATCTTATTTGTATATACACCCTGTGTAAGATAGGGTATCTGACTAGTCCTATTGACTAGTCTCAAGAAGGTGTTCCAGGTAAAACAATCATAACTTCTTCCTAGAGTATCCAAATTGAGTGGGACTGGTTTTATTGGATCGTGGATAGTCTGTAGTATTTATGGTGTGAGTTTCAGAATTTTATATCAATTATTTTGTGTGAGGCACGCTATACAAGTGAGATCTCATGGAAAGGCCAAAAATCGGCAAGTTGTGGGGAATTTACCATAAATTCCACTTGGAACATCCAATTTTGATCAGACCTGTGGCATTGCAGAGAAGAAATATCAAAGAACTACATAAAAGAAAGTTTCATACCTAGAAGGGTCGAAACTTGGGAGATACAACAGAAGAAATATTTTCTAGCAGAACCACCTCAAAATCAAGGTTCAAAAGTGATTCTTGGCCAACATGCCACCAAAAAAAGGGAACTTCTACACCAAATAAGCCTCCAGAAAATCCTACTTGGACTCTTGATGAAGGTGAAGAAATGCGTAGGGACATAAATGAACTACAAAATAAGATGGATTCAATGGAAGCTAAGTTGGATACTAAGATGGATT
>JASDQU010739257.1:191184-202291 GCA_032191745.1 Picea mariana | reverse complement strand
TCCAATCGATGGAAAATAATTAATGACATCCTTATCAAGAGGTTGTTTTGGTTTTGGAGATGCTCTACAAGAGAGAAAGGTAAAAAAAGGTTAGCTATAAAGTTGTTTGACTGTCAACAGGTTTCATTTTCGACTCCTCTCATATCACATGAAATCCAGCAGCCTCGGAAGGCTCACTACACTTGCCAAAGAATCCGAAGAACATAAAGATCATTCGAGGAGATGAATTTACCTAGGTTATAGAATCTTTGCCTATTTTTTTCGGCCAGTTATTGATTTTCTATTTTAGGCAAAATCCGATCCAATATTCTAGGATCTTGAAACTGTTTGTAAAGGGCTATAAAGTCCAGAACATTGGATGAACAAAGGGTTCAATTTTGAGTTCTGTAATCCACTGTCATTTTTATATAGACACTTTCTTTAATATATTAAGCCTACAATCTTCTTTCATTGTTATTATCAGACTCCCTTTATCGTTTTCGATCCCTATCAGTTGAAATCATTTCTTTGTCTATGTTTAAATGTCCCATGGTAACTATCATCTTACCTTTGATTGTTAAGCAAGAATCATAAGCACCCTTTTCTAGTTCGTTGACCCATCATATATATTGTTATGTATGTTCTGGTTAATTGATTGGTTTTCTTATCCATTTGATCTACAAACTTATCTAATAATAGCTCTTGAAGGCCTTGTACTGCATGAATATAGCTAGACTATCTTGAAGATACAATCCAATGATTTAGATATTCATCTTGATCCAAACCCACACCCATTATTGAGAAAATAGTTACAAAAAGGTTAAGTTACCAGGCATCTCTGAGATACAGCCTAGGAGAGTTTCCTGGAGTCATAACACATCCAATCAAGTCTACAATTTTGGAAAAAAGTTGGAGGGGTTGATGTTATCTCTAGATGTGCCTCAGGAGGAATCGACACTCTGTGGGATGACTCCAAATTCGATATGGTTTCCTCCAAATCGTGCACACATTGGATTCTCACCCACCTGCTCCACAAAGCCTTTGGATATCAAGTCTGTCTGTTTAATATTTACATTCCAATCCTCTTCTAATAAAAAAAAATTTGTTGGGAGCTTCTTCAGGAAGATGCTAGAGGAATGCACTTAGAAAACATAATCATAGTAGGAGATATTAATGTAGTCCTAAATCCATCAGAGAAGAGGGGAGGCTATGTGACCAGAGATCCGATCAGAGAATGGGTCGATGAGTTAATTATTGATTTGGATCTGAAGGACATCAAACCCTCCAAAGGTAAATTCACTTGTACCAATAGGCATATTGGCCCTGACCACATCTCTTCCAGATTAGATAGATTTCTGGTTCAAAGCTCCTTCTTACTCTTAGGATTGAGACCTCTCTCCAAAATCATTCCCTTTGGTGGGTCATACCACAAGCCAATCCTTCTTGAAATAAAAGAATATGGTATCATAGGTCCAATCCCTTTCCTCTTTATCCATCTCAGGATCCAGTGGGATGGATTCTTCCAAATTATTCAGGAACAATGGAACACTCCGGTCACTGGCTCCCCATTTTTCGTTTGGGAAGAAAAGCTCCGAAGGTTTAAAAAATCCCTTAAAATATGGGGAAAAGAGAATAAATCCCCCTTGCAAAACCATCTGGAAGCTCAGAAAAATCTCAAAACCCTTCAATCCAATATGGAAGAAACAACAAATATAGAGAATTACTAGAAAAAGAATCAATTTTGCACCAAGCTCTTCATTCGACTTCCAGACTAGAAGAGGATTATTGGAGGAAAAAGTTTAGAAGTATTTGGCTTCAAGTAGGGGATCGGAACACCTCCTTCTTCCATAAATAGGTTCGAATCTAGGAAACAATTTAAAACTGTCATCGAAATCCAAGTTCAAGGCCATCCCATTTGAAATTTTGACAAAATTAAGGAAGAGGCAGTCTGACATTTCAGCTCAATTTTTTTCTGAATAT
The DNA here is from genome assembly GCA_032191745.1 of Picea mariana. NCBI lineage: Eukaryota > Viridiplantae > Streptophyta > Pinopsida > Pinales > Pinaceae > Picea > Picea mariana. Next base: position 200,332 of record JASDQU010739257.1, on the reverse strand, counting down.
AACTAGGAACATTCTTTAGATCCAAGGGACCTTTTGGCCCAAGTCCCAAGAAGAGTCCATAGAGCCAACAACTAGAAGTTAATCAAACTTGTCATCATGTAGGAGATTAAGACAACTTGTGATAATATGGAAGACGATAAAGCACCAGGACCAGACGGTTTCACAACCCAGTTTCTCAAAGTCTGCTAGGATATTATCAAAAGAGATCTCCAAAAAATGGTGTTGAATTCTCAAAGATGCAACAAGCTAGGGGAAAGCACCAATTCTACATTTCTAGCTCTCCTATCAAAAGAACAAAAGCCCTCCACTTTTTATCATTTCAAACCAATATTTTTATGCAATATAGGTTACAAACTCATCACTAAAATTATGGAAAATAGGCTAAAAAGGATCCTCCCCAATATCATCCCAAAAAACCAAGGAGGCTTCATCAAGGGAAGGAAAATACGGGACAACACTATTCTAGTCCAGGAATCCATCCACTCCAGTGTTGGCAACCGAGAAAAAGGTATGGTGATCAAAATTGATTTAGCTAATGCTTTTGACAAAGTTAGGAACTCCTTTATTTTCCGGGTTATGGAGCTCTTCGGTTTTGACCCATATTTAATTCGTTGGGTGAAATCCTGTATAAGTGAGCCTTGGATCACACCCCTATTGGAAAAACTTGCAGTTTTATTGCACAGGGCAGTTTGCACAGCAGGGAAGTTTGCACAGTATGCATAGGACTTCAGTTTTCTTGCACTGGGAAGTTTGCACAGTTTGCACAACAGGGTATTTTGCATAGCTTGCATAGGACTTGCTTTTGTCACAGTTTGCACAGCTTGCACAACAGGGCAGTTTGCACAGTTTGCACAAGACTTGGATTTGTCATTAATGTCAAACTTTAAAATGCCAAAGGGGGAGTTTGTTGGTCATTTTGCACAAGCATCGTGGATCAGTTTTCATAGGCACGATGGTTCCTAATTTGGAGATCAGTATGCCTCTTGACATACCAAAACGTGAAACTACGAAGAAGCCAGGAGGTGAGCCTTTGGTTATAACTCTAGGTTTAAGTCATGTCCGTCGGATTAAGCTTTGGAGGGGTAATATAAGAGTCGAATATGACCGTTGATCTGTCACCAAGAAGTTAACGAAAATTGTCCGATCTATGTCCACCGGATCAAATGTGAAGCCGTCAGAGCATTTCGGGGATCGTGACTTGGACTGTCGAAACACTTCATCACAGAAATGCCGAAATGCTAAAATGCAAAAACACCGAAATGCTAAAAGCTGAAATGCCGAAATGTTGAAATGTGAAATGTTGAAATACCTTTTTGTATAGGCTGTAGTCATTTCCATTGGTCATGTGAGAAGGAGGAGCTAGCACCAAGTTAAAGATCCTTTTCGGAGATCGCAACATGAAGAGACGAGATGTCTTCACCTCAGGATTGTCGATATGTGAATCGTGAAAGTGCCTTTTGGTAAAGGCTCGTGGTCATAGCCAATGGGCATATGGAGTAAGCACAAGACCCATATTCTACATCGAACGGTACAGATTAAATACTTAAATAGATCATGTGGTTTTTGATCTTCTAGATGCCTTGGCCAATAATAATCACTATAATATATTTATTCAGTTACTGCAACTGAATCTTCAAAGCCTGAGGGTTCGAGTGTACGCTCTGAATGTACTGGGTAGAAATAAGAGAAATTCGGTGAGATGAAGGGTGAGTGCGTATGGAATTAATGGTACAACCATAGCTCTAAAGAAAAATTCATTTATGTAAATGAAGATAAATCTAAAATAAAAATATACAGGGATAGTGAGGAGAAAAGATGGGGCGAGAGGATTATGGAAGAAAGATGGCTCTGTAAAATTTGAGGAGAAAATTTAATGCTTTATCTTTGACAAAGAATATAAGAGTTGGTTTTCAGATTCTTAGTGACAGAGAAAGATTCCAGGGTGGTAGGGAGGAGCAAGGGGAGACTGTAAAAGTCTCATGTACAAGTTGGTTCTTGTACATCTGGGAGTTGTAGCTTCCATTCAGCAGGTTCTGAAGAAACAAAGGTAGAAGCCTCATCTGGGTTGTATCTCAGATAAAATAAGAATGTAAAGAGGAGTTGGATCTTGCCTTTCATTCATAAGAAGAAGAGGTTTTTCCCTTTTGGGTTTCCTCATGAAAAATCACTGTGTCACTGTTTCATTTATGTGATTGTATATTTATTGGTTAAATGTATTATTGCAAGTTAAATGTTAAAGGCATGATTTATTGATTAATAAGTAATCTTCTTATAAAATGAAATAAATTTTATACAATTGATTCACCCCACCCCGGCGCCCCCCCCGTCTCAGTTGACTTATCATGTTCAACAATTGGTATCAAAGCAGGTTACTTCAAGATATTAGTTTAACGACTGGAAGTTTTTGATCATTCATAATGGATAAGAAGTCAGAATTTACAAAACATGGATTGCCTTTCTTTGATGGTCATAATTATGCTTTTTGGAGTATCGGGATGAAGTTGTTTTTACAAAATCAAGGAGTAGATATCTGGCAGGTTGTACTAAATGAATATAAAGTCCCAACACCAATTCCAATATATGCTACAGGTAAGAGACTCTATGCGAGTAATTCCAAAGCTATGTATGTAATACTAGGAGGTCTAGCAGGGTCAAAATTTGTTAAAGTTATGCATTGTGCATCAACAAAAGAAATATGGGATAAATTGAAAAATGTATATGAAGGAGACACTAAGGTAAAGAGTGATAAGCTACAATTATATAGAAGTCAATTTGAAAGCCTGAAAATGGAAGAATCGAAAGATATAGCTACCTACTTTCTTTGTATTGATGAAGTTGTTAATACCATGCGAGGTCTAGGAGAAAAAATTAATAATATTATTACTGTGCAAAATGTACTTAGATCAGTTCTTGCAAGGTTTGATTCAAAAATATCCGCATTAGAAGAAAGAACGGATCTTGATACTTTAGAAATGGATGAATTACATGGAATACTAGCAACATATAAGATGAGAACCTCTAGTGAGAATTCTTTTAGGAAAGAAGCCACTTTCAAGGTAGCAAATAAAGATAAGAAAAAGGTTGAAGCAGAAATCGACAGTAATAAAGAGTCAGAAGGTGATGTGGAAGAAGCAAATTTTGTTAAAAATATGAAAATAGGTACTGGCAAGTATAAAGGTAAGCTTCCTCTGAAATTCTTTGGTTGTGGTAGAATAGAACATTTTGCATATAAGTTTCCTTACAATAAGCATACTGATAATGAAGAAGACAATGATAGAAAACCTAAGGAATTCAAGAATAGACATAAGAAGTTTTTTCAAATAAAAACTTACAAAAAGAAAAGCCTGTTTATAAAAGATGACAGTGATATTTCAGAATCTGGTGAGAGTGATGACAGTTTAGATGTACAACTTTTTATGGCTATGGAAAAATAGGATGATTAGTCTGGTGAAGAAGAAGAAGGTGAAGTTGATCTAGAAGTTGAACTGGTAAGTGCTTTAAGTGAACTAAGAAAAGTGAGAAGGGAATGCAAACATTTTAAAAGAGAGATTGAGAATCTAGAATTTGAATTATAGAAATCAGATGGTTTGATTGAGAGCACTGAAATCATGGTAGTTGACTTAAAACTTAAAATAGAAGAGGCTAGAGTGACTGAAGAAGCTCTAACTAAAATGCTTGCAAAAAAGGATAAGGAAAATGAAGGTTTAAAAATTGAAGTAGTCTCATTAAGAATGAAAGTACAAGAAAATAACATGAATCATAGTTCTCAAGTGTTAGATCAAATTATTAGTAGTCAAAAATCAACATATGATAAGATTGGAATTGGTTATAAATCTGCAGTAACTAATGGATGTTCTAGTTCAAGTGTTGAGAAAGCAGGTACATAGGATAATCATGAGAATATTACAAGCAAGAAGATGGAATCAGAAAGGCAAAAAGAAAATCAAGGTTCAACAGTGCATAGAAGAAGTTATGGAAGACATCAAAACAGGTTTGAAGGCCACTTTTTCTTTTGTTATAAGTATGGACATAAGACTGCATTTTGTAATAGTTTTTCAAGAAAGATAAATGCACATAACAGTCATGAAAGGTCTAATTTTGAATATGGAAGAAGACATGGTAAAACTAGTCAAAACAATATAAACTACTCTTACAACAGATTTGACACCTTAAGATATGAGACTAAATGTTACAAGTGTAACAACTTTGGGCATGTGTCAAGAAATTGTCCTATGAGTTTTTAGATATTTAATGAACCCACTTACACAGATCTGAAAACCAAATATTGGAAAAAGAAAAGTGAAAATCTGAACACTGAAAAATGCACTATAGCTCTACAAGAAGAACATAAAGTAAAATGGGTTTTGTATAGTGGATGCTCAAAGCATATAATAGGTAGAAAACAACTCTTTGTTGAACTAGATGAAGGAAAAGAAGGTACAGTCACCTTTGGAAATGATCAATTAGCTAGGATAGTTGGAAAAGGAACTGTATGTCTAAACAACAATGTATTATTGGTTGAGGAAATGGAACATAACTTATTGAGTGCAAGTCAAACCTATGATAAATGTCTCTTTATGATTTTTGATTCAAAAGGATGTCAAATTAGGGATATAAAATCAAATAAACTAGTTGGAACAACCACAAGAACTTCAAGCAACATTTACATACTAGATGAAGAAAAAGAAAAATGTTATCTTGGGAGTGAAGATGAAATTTGGTTGTGGCACAAAAGACTTGGACACATTAACTTTGAAAATCTGATTCAGTTGAATAAAAATGAAGCAATAAGAGATTTACCTGTCATAAAGAATCTTTCAAGTTCTATCTGCAAGCAATGCCAACATGGTAAGCAAATTGGAGTTAAATTCAAAAACAAAGAACATTTAGCAACTAAACCATTGGAAATAGTACATGATGATGTCTGTGGACCTATGAGAACAACATGGTTAAAAAGAGAAATATATTTTCTACTATTTGTGGATGACTTTACTAGAATGACATGGATGTTTTTATTGAAAAAGAAATATGAAACTTTTAGTTGTTTTCAAACCTTCAAGGAATCAACGAAAAATGAATGTGACATGAAAATTAAATGTTTAAGATCAGATAATGGAGGGGAATTTGTGTCTAAAGAATTCAACAGATACTGTGATGAAAATGGGATAAGAAGACATTTTTCTCTTCCTAAAACACCTCAACAAAATGGAGTGGTTGAAAGAAAAAATAGGACTGTTATGCAGATGACTAGAACTATGCTCAATGAATCTAAACTAAGTAATATACTATGGCCTCAAGATTTTCATACTTTTGTTCACATTTTGAATAGAAGCTTGCTGAGAAACAATCATTTTAAGACACCTTATCAGTTATGGAAAGTCAGACTAGCTAGTGTTAAACATTTCAGAATTTTTGGCAGTAAATGTTATATAAAAAGAGTTGACAAGCATTTGGGTAAGTTGGAATCTAGAATAGATGAAGGTATTTTAGTTGGGTATTACTGTTCAAGGAAAGCTTATAAATGTTACAAGTTCAGATTGAGAAAAATGGTTGAATCCATAGATGTGAAATTTGATGAGTCCTCATTTTTGAAGTCTAAATCTAAACAAAAGAATCATCAAATATATGAGATAGATGACAAGCATAAAATGAATGATGAGGTAAGTGAAACAGAAGAAACTAAGGCTGCTGACAGTGAACAATTAATTCCTACTATGAAACAGGGCACAAATCCATCCAAAAGCATGACTCCATCAAAGAATCCAAGCAAGAGAATACAGAAAAATCACCCTAAAGAATAGATAATTGGTGACATAAATGCAGGTGTTGGAACAAGAAGCAGAAGGCAAGAACCACCTCAACTCATGAACATGTATCTTTACTTTCTCTGATTGAACCCAAAAATATTGAAGAAGCAATTAAAGATGAGTACTGGATGAAAGCAATGAATGAAGAACTTAGTCAAATAGAAAAGAATAAGACATGGGAATTGGTTCCTAGACCTTTAAATAAGAATGTCATAGGGGCTAAATGGGTGTTCAGAAATAAGATGGATGAAGGAGGTAAAATAACTAGAAACAAGGCTAGATTGGTTTGTAAAGGGTATGCACAGGTAGACGGAATAGATTTTGGAGAAACTTTTTCTCCTGTTGCAAAAATGGAATCCATTAGACTAATTCTAGCTTATGCCAGTTCTAAACTCATTAAAGTTTACCAAATGGATGTAAAGTCTGCATTTTTAAATGGTGATTTAGAGGAAGAAGTATATATGGAACAACTAGATGGTTTTAAGGTACAAGAAGCAGAACAATATGTTTACAGCTTGAAAAAGACATTGTATGGCCTGAAGCAAGCACCAAGGGCTTGTTATTCCAGACTTGACAATTACTTGAGGCAGCAAGGATTCAGAAAAGGTAACAATGATAGTAATCTATATCTTAAAGAAGAAAATGATAGCCTGATCATTGTTGAGATATATGTAGATGATATCATTTTTGTTAGTGATGATAATAGGATTGGTAAACAGTTTGCTGAAAGTATGCAGAAAATTTTTGAGATGTCCATGCTAGGAGAAATGAAGTTTTTCTTAGGCTTGCAAATTACTCAATCTGATAAAGGTATTTCCATTTCTCAAACCAAGTATATCAATGAAATGCTTAAGAAAATTCAGATGGAAGATTCTAAACCAGTTGGCACTCCCATGGTTACTGGTTGTAAATTAAGTAAGTTTGATGATACTAAAGATGTTGATCAGATAGTATACAGATATATGATTGGTAGTCTTCTTTATGCTACAGCTACAAGACCTGATATTATGCATGCAGCTTGTCAAGTTGGCAGGTTTCAGGCTTCACCAAAAACTTCTCATCTACTAGCAGTCAAAAGAATTTTCAGATATCTTAAGGGGACAACAAAATATGGTTTATGGTATCCTACTGGTAGTCAGCTTGATTTATATGCTTTCATTGATTCTGATTGGGTAGGTTACGTTGATGACAAGAAGAGTACTAGTGGAGAAACATTTTTTCTTGGAGGATGTCTTGTAAGTTGGTTAAGTAAAAAACAATCAGCAGTGTCTCTGTCTACTGCTGAAGCAGAATACATTGCAGCCGCAACTTGTTTCACTTAGGTTCTATGGATGAAATAGATGCTGGAAGATATACATATTCATTATAATGAACCTATAACTTTCTTCTGTGATAATACCAGTGCAATTAGTATTTCTAAAAATCTTGTTATGCATTTCAAAACAAAGCACATTCCCATTAAATTTCATTTTCTAAGACAACAGGTTATGTCTAAAGTTATTAAAGTGGAATATGTTGGCACAAAGGATCATATATCAGATGTATTTACTAAAAATTTATCTAAAATGCAATTTGAAAGTCTTAGGGATTAGTTGGGGGTTTACCCTCTGTAATTTCATTTCATTCTCAAAGATTGCATGGGATTCATTATAAAATTAGACTGCACAAGTTTATTGACTATTATTGATCGGGGGAGTTGCTACTAAAATGATACATCTTTGCAAGTGATTTTCTTTGCTCAGAGGGAGTATGGTTGATTCATTTTCCATAGATGTCAAAAGGGGGAGAAGAGATTTAAAGTTTTCCATCAATGCCAAAGGGGGATTTTGTTGGCAAGACTTGTAGTTTGCTTGGACAGGGTACTTTGCACAGTTTGCACAGCAGGGCAGTTTGCACAGTTTTCACAGGATTTTAGTTTGCTTGCACAGGGCAGTTTGCACAGTTTGCATAGTAGGGAATTTTGCATAGTTTGCACAGTACTTTGTTTTGTCACAGTTTGCACAGCAGGGTAGTTTGCACAGTTTTCACAGGACTTGGTTTTGTCATTAATGTCAAACCTTAAAATGCCAAAGGGGGAGTTTGTTGGTCAGTTTGCATAGGCACCATGGATCATTTTGCACAGGCACGATGTTTCCTAATTTGGAGATCAGTATGCCTCTCGACATACCAAAACGTGAAACTGCGAAGAAGCCAGGACGTGAGCCTTTGGCTATAACACGAGGTTTAAGTCATGTTCATCGAATTAAGCTTTGGAGGGGTAATATAAGAGTCGTATATGACCGTTGATCTATCCCCAAGAATTTAACGAGAATTGTCTGATCTATGTCCACCAGATCAAATGTGAAGTTGTCAGATCATTTCGGGGATCGTGACTTGGAGTGTCAAAACACTTCATCACAGAAACGTCGAAATGCCGAAATGTGAAAATGTCGAAATGCTAAAATCCGAAATGTCGAAATGCCGAAATGAGAAATGCTGAAATACCTTTTTGTATAGGCTGTAGTCATTGCCATTGGTCATGTGAGAAGGAGGAGCTAGCACCAAGTTAAAGATCCTTTTCAGAGATTGCAACATGAAGAGACGAGATGTCTTCACCTCAGGATTGCTGATATGTGAATCGCGAAAGTGCCTTTTGGTAAAGGCCCATGGTCACAACCAATGGGCATATGGAGTAAGCACGAGACCCATCTTCTACATTGAATGGTGCAGATTAAATACTTAAACTGATCATGTGGTTATTGTTCTTCTAGATGCCTTTGCCAATAATAATCATTGTAAGATATTTATTCAGTTATTGTAACTGAATCTTTGAAGCCTAAGGGTTCGAGTGTATGCTATGAATGTACTGGGTAGAAATAAGTGAAATTCGGTGAGATGAAGGGTGAGTGTGTATGGAATTGATGGTACAGCCGTAGGTCTAAAGAAAAATTCATTTCTGTAAATGATGATAAATCTGAAATAAAATTATACAGGGATAGTGAGGAGAAAAGGTGGGGCGAGAGGATTATGGAAGAAAGATGGCTCTGTAAAATTTGAGGAGAAAACTTAATGCTTAATCTTTGACAGAGAAGATAAGAGTTGGTTTGCAGATTCTTAGTGACAGAGAAGGATTCTAGGGTGGTACGGAGGAGCAAGGGGAGACTGTAAAAGTCTCAAGTACAAGTTGGTGTCTGTACATTTGGGAGTTGTAGCTTCCACTCAATAGGTGCTGAAGAAACAGAGGTAGTAGCCTCATCTGGGTTGTAGCTCAGATAAAATAAGAATGTAAAGAGGAGTTGGAGCTTGCCTTTCATTCATAAGAAGAAGAGGTTTTCCCCTTCTGGGTTTCCTCATGAAAAATC
>JASDQU010739257.1:119346-142927 GCA_032191745.1 Picea mariana | reverse complement strand
TAAACCACTTTGACTACTTTGACTTTTTGGGGCTTCTAGATGACTCATGAGGGTTCTCCAACTTCACATGGCCATAACTCTCTAACCGTGAGGAGTTATGTGATGTTCCACATACCACATACCACTAGAAATGGAATGACATGTACTATCCATCTAGAATAGTCTTGCCTACAAATATATCAAAATTCATACTATTATCCATCAAACAAACTTGGGTCCATTACCCAAACTTTGGTTCTCCAACTTCTCATGCCCATAACTCTCTAACTATGAGGAGTTATGTGACTTTCCACATACCACCGAAAATAGAATCAAATGTACTATCCATATATAATATTATTACCTTAAGATATATTATAACTCATACCATTATACATGAAACAACCTTGGGTCCATTACCCAAAACTTTGTGCTACCATAATTCGCTACCGGACATTCTCCAAGGGTTGACATCAATCACTAAGGGTTGAAATCAATATAAAATATCACTCTCCAATGGTTGACATCAATGAAAACCAAAAATCCATCCCAACTGTCCATCAACCTAAGCCAATTGTCTGACAGTCTTCCCCTTTAGAATTGATGACAACACCAATATTGATGGCAACACTTAGTGATGATAAAATTTATGCTTATAATCCTCATCAATGTTTCTATCTCTCCCCCTTTGACATCTGTGGAAAAGGGTATCTCCCTTTGGGGCTGCTCCCCTGACTGAACTCTCCTTGGGGTTTCTCCCCCTGTCTACATTCCTTTGATTTTTATTTGTGTTTACAAGTCTCTGATTACTCTATCTCCCTTCATATGAATAATATCTCCCCCTTTGACAAAGGGTATCACTCTAAAGTCATATCACTCACTCTTTCCTTTTGACAATCAATCCCCTTGGAAACATGCCTTTATGATCTCTCTCCAAGAATTTACCTTTGCATCTGATAAATCTCTCCCCCTTTGTCATCAATGGGAAAGGTATCTTTCCATCCGGGGCTGCTCCCCCTAATTAAATATTCCTGAAACTGATCTCCCAACCTGAATTGTCCTATTTATGGTGATTAATCATATACATCTAATACATATAAGATAATCATTCAAAAGAATTCATTTTGGAGTAGAAATTACTCCTAGTCTCTGGAAAATATACTTAAAGGCTTCCCATGGAAGCGGTTTTGTAAAGATGTCTGCCACTTGTTCTTTTGTGCCCACATATTCAACTCTCATGTTCTTCTTTGCAACATGTTTATGTAGAAAGTGATACTTTATTGGAATGTGCTTCGTCTTGGACTGTATCACCGGTTTCTTTGAGATACTGATGGCACTTGTATTATATAAATAGATTGAAATGGGATCATCATACTCAATCTATATAGCTGTCAGAGTTTGTTTTATCCATAGAACATGTGTACAACATGTTGTTGTTGCAATATACTCTACCTGGGTTGTAGATAAGTATATTGATGATCGTTTCTTGCTTAACCGTGATACTAAACACTCACCTAAGTAGAACACTACTCCGTTGGTGCTTCGTCGGTCATCAATGAAACCTACCCAATATGCATCTGTGTAGCCAATAAGTGATAGATCCTTGCCTTTTGGATACCATAATCCAAACTCTTATGTTCCTTTGAGATATTTGAAAATCCTCTTCATTGCGTATACATGTGATTCCTTTGGTGTTGCTTGAAATCGTGTCACATGTCCAACTGCCTGCATTACATCTGGTCTAGATGTTGTCACATATAGTAATATAATAATCATTGACCTATATTGCCTCTGGTCTGTAGACTTTGAATCATCATATTTTCTCAACTTGCAACTGGTTTGCATAGGAGTGGTAACTAGTTTGCAATCTTCCATTCTGAACCTCTCTAGCATTTCTCTAATATACTTAGTTTGAGAAATAAACATTCCTTAGTTGATTTGACATATATTGATGTAGAGGTTGTTTTTTGCACCTCCTTTCCATATTTCGTATGGATTTTTGTCATTTTTGTTTCTGAGCATTACTCTGTTTTGAATGTAAACTATTGTATGCATTGCATGTGTCCAAAAAATATCTGTCAATTTGGAATCCATTAGCATTGTTAAACCCATTTCTTGTGTAATTATCATCCATTATGATAATGTTCCTTTGTCTCTAAACCACTCTCTGAACCAATCTATGAATCCATGCTCTCCTCCACTGTCATATATCTGTACAAGCGTACTAAGTGTTCTTACAAATCCATCTTTGTCCATACTTTCCTAACTCTATTTTGCAATTGTCCATAATATTGACCCATTTATCACTATACTATCATGAAGTCTTGATTAATCTATAAAATTGTACTTCTATTAACTGACTGCTCTGAATTTGTCTTCTCAAACTCTGTAATATTCTTGAAGGATGGTTATTTGGTCTATCACAACTATCGCATAGACTCCCCCTGTCTAATATTCATATTACCTGGGAGTCTCTAAGACAGATGGATTAGAACAATTCCTTCTATGATGTGTATTCATCATCATCTTCATTGGTATATTCATTATCTCTCTAAGCTCCGACTTCTTTCTTTCTGTCTATGGATTCATCTTTCACTACAATGCTTGGAAGTAAAATCTCTTGAACTTGTTACTTATTTATCTGTCCTTCCTTTATTTAAGTTATTTTCCAAACCTTTCTGTATCTGACATCTTGCTTTTTCTCTGTAGAATTTTATTCATCTCATTTTATTGCCAATCTTGTGATCTCTGGTACCTGGTCTTTTTTCACCTGTTGTTCCCGTTTTCTTATCCATACTTTCTTATATATCATATCAGTGTTCTCTTTCATGGAAGTATCTATCATGATTCTACAATCACTGGATATGAGTCCATAGTTATGACATTTGTAACACTCAATGTTACGTGTGGCCACATATGCACTTTTTTCTTGAACATTTCTTTTATAATCCCTACAATCTGCAACCTTATGTCCAAAATTAGTACAATAAAAATAATGACCATAAAAGAAATTTGCATACCTAGGAATGAATGATCTTCTTTTTGGTGTAGTCCTTCTGAATTTTTTCCTTGACTGATCATGATCATGATTGAAGCTTCTTTGTGTCTTGAACACAGATGATCTTCTTGAAGATTTATCTTCAATAGTTTTCTTAGATTCTGATTAACAATGATTCCTTCCTTTGAGTACTTCTGCATAACTCTTTCTATTTTCTTCATTCTTCTTTTCTAGCAACCTATAGTGATTCTCTTCATTCTTTGTACTTGATGTGGATGTTTCTGTCTATTCAACGTTCTTTTTGAGCTTGATGATTTTAGCTCTCAATGTGACAACTTATTCTTCAAGCTTCTCAACCTCTTCCTCTTTATTTAATATTTTGAGGCTTCATGACTTCTTATGTTCTCATCCCTTCTTCAAGATGACTTTTTAATGTGATTATTTCTTCTTCAAGTACTTTCTCATCTTGACCAAACTCTGACTCAAGTTGGTTTAGATCGTTAGTTCTTTCCTTAATATGATCTATCAATATCTTTTCTCTCATTTCAACTTCTTCCTTTTGTGCTGCTATGCTGGCTTCCAAACACTTCTTTTGATATTCAAGATTTTTTTTTATCTTTCTGGCTTCTTCCAGCTGAGTTCTTAAGTTCTTGATGACCTGTTGGGATTCTTAAAAAATGTGAACACTTTCCTTTTGTTTCATCAATTATTTCTTGAGTGACTTGTTTTGTTCTCTTACTTCGGCTAACGCACTAATAAATTATGCCTCATAATTGTGTTCTTTTTCAATTTGTTTTTCTATCTCATTTCCTTCATGGCATTCAATTTCAAGATGTCAACATTTTTCAAAATTAAAGAAAATCAACATACCTTTGTTGATTATGTACTCTTTATCTTCTGAATCTGTTTGACATGGTGAACATATTTATTCTTGATATGTACCTGCATTTTCTTTGACATTCCTGAATCTCTGATGGGTGAAGAATATATGTCATGTAATTTATCCCAAATTTCTTTGGTTGATGAACATTTACCAAACTTTTCTCTTACCGGATTAGGTAATCCTTTCCAGATGAAATCCATTGCTATTTTTTTATTCTTATTCAATTCCTTATTGGTTGTAGTCTTTTCCATTTTCGAACTATCATATCCTGTAATGACTGATAGCCAAATACAATGCCCCATGTGAATGTAAAAATGCTTTCGTACTTATGGTCGACATATCATACTTTAAACCATTCTGAAAATTAAATAGTAGCACTCCATTCTCAAAATAATCCATGATCTCCTTCGAGTGGTTAAATTGCTTCCTAAAGGAACCTGCTTTGAAACCAATTGTTGGATTACTGAGAGGGGGGGTGAATTAGTAATAGAGAAATTTAATCCTTTTTCACCAACAAATGAAATTTTTATATCAATGTAGCATTATCATCCAATAGTTGAAGAGTAAATAAACAATGAACAAATGAGCAATCATACACATACACACTACACCAATGTTTTACATGGAAACCCAAAGAGGGAGAAAACAAGAGAATGTTTTTTCTTATATGTATTTAAGAATTGCATTCAATATAAGCACCAAATTCCTTTGTTTTCCAGCTGCAAATGGAAGGAGTTTCTAACCCCCTAGTTTCTCAGGCTACAACCTGAGGGAAGATACAACTCCCCAATTCTCTGACTACAACCAGAAGGAGGCTACAACCCCCTAGTTTCTTAGGCTACAACCTGAGGGAATATCCAACTCCCCAATTCTCTGGCTATAACCAGAAGGAGGATACAACCCCTATGTTATTCGGCTACAACTGGAAGGTGGCTACAACCACCTGTCCTTTCCCCGTCCAACAACCCTGAAGTATAAGTAGAATGATGGAACCACTATCACACTATCATTGTGAGATGTAATGTTGTAAACATGTACATATCAACCTGCACCGAACAACCTATACCAATAACCAGAACCATGCATCAACCATGCATCAACCTGTACCTCAACCTGTAATCAACATGTATGATAAAAAAGTGCATCAACCATGCACCAACCTGTACATCAACATGTAATCAACCTATACCATAAACAAGTGCATCAACCATACACCAATATGTACCTCAACCTTTACCATCAATGAGTGCATCAACCATGCACCAAATATGTACCAATCATGCATCAAATACACATAAACTATGACTCATCAAGATGTACCAACATCATGAACTATACACCTCATGTATGTGCCAACTCATCAACTACTTTTCTCAACCATGTACCCGACATGTACCTCAACCATATACCAAATACATATACCAATATAACCATCAAAAGTTCTCTAGCAATACATCACATTATCCATAACCAAATACTATAAACCATTACATCAAACCATGTGCCACAACCTCACTGTTATACAACCTCTATTTGTAACATATCTCAACCAAAATCTGTCATCAATTTCATCATCCAAATCTGATTTGTAACTCTGTAATAGACCTGATATATATGATCACATACCTGAAAACCTTCCTTAACTTTAACAACATGAGACTAGCATTTGATCAAACTTCACTTTAGTCTCACATGACTAATTTTCGATTAGTCAACAACTCTAAATTGCAATAATCATAACTATGTCCTCCATATTTCACTACTTGGAACCTCTTATAAAAGGAGTTATAATAAAAATGACATACCTTGTTGAATTCTGGCTTATTCTAGAGAGCGAACTTGTAGAGCATGCCCCACACATAATATGTTTTGTATGGATAGGAAAATTGTACACAAAATACTACAGAATGTACTCTAACCAATACATTTGGTCTTATTGAATTTGGATCTATTATGAATAAGTTATGACGTTTTTACCCAAAACACCTATTTTAGACTAGTTTCAAGACTAGCCACAAACCCTATTTTCCACCGCATGTAAATCCAAAAATACAACGACCCACAAGATGAAATTTATATCACAAATACTTGGATATGTTTCCTCAATGACCTCCCAACTTCACATTGTGAATCATTCTAGAAAACAATTTATTGCGAAAATGGTGAGATGACCTGTAAATAACATACCTTAGAAAGCATCATTAAAAGAATTTTTCCTCTGTTTAATTTTGGCCTTCTTTACTTCACCTTCCCTCTGAAATTCAGATTATATATCATTTGGTTACCTTAGGCACTTGTATATATTCAATATGCTCAAGTGTGATTAAAATGAGAGAGTCTTGCCTCTTATTTATACTTTCATGTAGCTTCCTTAAGGGGTTACCTTTTAACCCATTTTTCTTATTTTAGGTTTAACCCACTTCTAATTTCTCCATTAAATTTATTATTTAAATAATTTCTTTTGTATTCACTTTGATTTATAGTACACTCATCACTTCACTTTATTATTTACCTTCTAAAATCTCTTAAACCACTTTGACTACTTTGACCTTTTGGGGTTTCTAGATGACTCATGAGGGTTCTCCATCTTCACATGGCTATAACTGTCTAACCGTGAGAGTTATGTGATGTTCCAAATACCAATGGAAATGGAATGACATGTACTATTCATCTATAATAGTCTTGCTTGCAAATATATCAAAATTCATACCATTAAGCATCAAACAAACTTGGGTCCATTATCCAAACTTGGATTCTCCAACTTCTCATGGTCATAACTCTCTAACCGTGAGGAGTTATGTGACGTTACAAATACCATCGGAAATGGAATTACATGTACTATCCATCTAGAATATTCTTACCTTAAAATATATTAAAACTCATACCATTATACATGAAACAACCTTGGGTCCATTATCCAAACCTTTTTGCTACCAAAATTCGCTACCAGACTTTCTCCAAGGGTTGACATCAATCACTAAGGGTTGAAATCTATCTACAATATCAATCTCCAATGGTTGACATAAATGAAAACCAACAATCCATACCAACTATCCATCAACCTAAGCCAATTGTCTGACACCTTGAACCATTCCTAAATGATCTTTTTTATTTCATTCTTCTGTGCAAAAGCATGCCTATACGAACACAAATTGGATGGTAGACTACTAGGAATTAGTGGAAAATCTTGCTCACCACCCTTGAAGGAGGTAAAAATTGGGGTGTTTCAAATAAATTTTGATGTTTAGAAATGACCAACTCCAATTTATGGTGAATTTCCCATGGGGGGTGTCGACTACTTGAATGGAATTGAACTGTACAATAATGAATATGTTCATTTTATTCAATAACTTTTCTATGCAATGAGAAATGATAATATCATGGGAAATATATGTAATATGATTAAGAGTATGTTTGTGTCTATCTTTAGTGAATCTCATGTATAAATTCTTAAAATCCATGGTCATAGGTCCCAAAGTGTTCTTCCCTGAGAACTTCATCACAACCAACCATTTCAATAGAAAGCATGTGAGTTTGAGATGATGCTCAACAATTTGCAGTTTCAAATTTCCATATTGTCCACCACATTTCATCATACGACCATTGGCTACCACAATTTGGAAATTAGGTATAGGATGAACATAACAATTAGTTTCTTCAACCGCTCTCATATGAACAAAATTGTTGGTGTTGCCACTATCAATCAATAAAATCACTTCATGGTGATTGATGTAACCAATTAAATTCAGTTTTTGGGGTGTCAAAAAACATAATAAGGCATGGGATGTAATTTTGGGGCTCCATCACAAGGAAATTGCAATGTGTTTTCCTCATCTACAGGAGGGGTGTAACCATCCAAACACGGTTCATGGATGTCTTTAGTTGATATGTTGTATTAGTGTTCTTGTGGGGATACATCCATTTTAAATAATTTATGTTCTTTACATCTGTTCCCTTTAAAATACCACTCATCACAATTATAGAAAAGTTGTATTCCCAACATATCTTATTTCAACTAGTATCTTGCAAGGAATATTTTCAAACATACCATGAACACTATTATGTTTAGTCCACACGAAAAGGGTTACTAGAGAGGTGGACCTATGCGATCATCAAAACACAAAGAATCTTTTGAGATAGGTATCCTA
Source organism: Picea mariana (assembly GCA_032191745.1). Lineage (NCBI taxonomy): Eukaryota > Viridiplantae > Streptophyta > Pinopsida > Pinales > Pinaceae > Picea > Picea mariana. The sequence goes on along the minus strand of JASDQU010739257.1, from coordinate 134,919 downwards.
AATGGTGTCGGTGGAACCCATACTTGTTTTTTTCTTTTTTCTAGAGTGGAGGGATTATTACTCCTTGCTAATATTATTATATTGACAAAATTTCCAAATTCCTTCTCGATGCAAAGATGTAATACTTTTGTTGGATGGCTACAATTGCGAGGGTTTATAGGGTCCTGATGACATAGGAGTATGAAGTTCTATAGCTCTCTGATATACTGAAGGGTTTCAAACAATAGTACTCAATCAAATATTTCATAGAACCAATTAAGGAGGGTAGACCGTGTTCTTAGCCATACCATATGATACCCTAATATGTGAGAGCAATCTCCCTGAGTATTGTTATTGGTGTATTGTAGCAACAATATGGCCACATGTTTATCTAGAGGTTGTTTCAGGTGCACTAATATCCTCGAGTGTACATGGAATACAATTCTCTATATAGGTGTTGTCTAATGCTATACTATTCAAAGGGGTATGAACAAAGGCTACAAAGGTGTCCAACTGAATGACACAACTAGTATTTTGTGCGTGTACTCTTCCCTCACCATAGTTTTATCTACTAAAGGAAAAATCAAGTTCTGTTATTTAAATACGTAGAAATACATCTCTATCCTAAAAGAAAATATGCTAAAATTTGGAGGCATGTTGGCCGAGAAAATAGTTTTGAAACCATTTGTAGTGTTCCTTAACCAAATATAAGGAACCAATAAGATGAAACATGTGAAATATATTCTAGTGTTATGATATTTAGGAAAAAGAAAGAAATTTTCACTTGCCCCTTAAGGTTAGGTGAGATTTCATTGAGTAAAGAAACAAATAAAACAATAAAAGACAAAACATTCCACAACCTCTATTCTTTTTAAATAGATTCTCAATAGAAAAACCTTAATTACTTGTGGTTTTATCATTAATGGGTACCAACTATCTAGTGGGACTTATATAATTGACCATTTTACATTAAATAACTATCCACTACTATCTAATGGGTCTTATTCAAATAACATGATCACATAGATCATTTGAATAAATCCTAGGTAACCTAAAGTAGAGAGGCTAACCCTAATAAGGATTGTATGTCTTTTACTAAATTAGAATGAGAATACTCTTGTGATCCATCTTGGTGGAGAATCCCATAACTATAAATCATGTCGACAAAGCTTTCGGAGTCTATTTTGTGGTCGCCATTGCGAGTGCTGCAATGGGTGGCCATATATGTTGTGGGCAAGTATTCGCATAACCTTGTCTGGACAACTTCATTAAGGGGGGTCGTGACAAACAAACATTGGAGTTATGGTATCTCTTAGGCTTAATTTTTACGTTTAATTTTATATACATGAAAATAGTTAATTAATGAAGAACTTTATTTTTTTAAAGTTTAGTATTCATCTAATTGATGGGTAGGAATTTCGATTATTTTTTTTTAAATTTAGTAATCATGTAATTGATGAGTTGGAATTTTGATTATAAAATTTATAAAAAAAAATTAAGTTTGTTTTTTATTAACTTAATATTTATGTATTTTAAATCTTAATGTATAATCAATTTATAAATCTTAAAGTTTAATAAATTTGAGTTAATTTTGATGAAAATAATTTTAAATTTTTGAAAAATTTAAAATTATTATTATTTAAAAAAATAAATTCATTTTCCTTTTAATAAAATATACAAATTTAACATATTTTAAAATAAGTTATATAATTAAAATTAAAAAAAATAATTTGTTGAATATCCAATGTTATTTCTTGTATGTGGAGGTTTTGTATCCAAAACAAGATTCAAATAGAGTTTTAAAATGAAATGGATGTCAAAACTTCAAAAAATACTAATACATCCACGTTGATAAATCTTATTAAAATTGGAGGGCCGACCACTTTTATAAATGTCAGATAATGTGCGGAATGTGTATCGAAATGTGGCCTCTTTATATAAATAATATGCATTTGCATGGACTTCTAGTTGAAAGAGTCGGTCCTTCCTGACTTCTAGATTTTGTAAATGAAACCAGCGAATACACGTGATTTCATCAAAACCAACGAGATTTCTATGGGCAAAAAGTAGAATAGCAAAACGCCAAAACTAGACATGTTTCATGAGTTCAATGGGCAGCCAAACCAAATATTACTCAATGGCCCTTTGGTGATTGAGAGGTCATAAACTCCAAAGCGACCCAAAGGTCAAGAAGGCGTAATATAGAGACCTCCTCAGTGACTCTGTCAAATGACCTAATTATATTGAAAGACAAGAAGATAGCGTTCGGTATCTTACACTATACGAACAAAAATATATGATAAGTGAAAAAGAATGATTGATATCATTATGGATATGATTATGGATTATATTACATGAATAAATATATATAATAAGTGTTGCATGTGAGCGTAGGCTCATACCTGCACAAATAAGGAATGGGAACATCGTTGTTTATGGCCCAGAGGAAAATGCTTATATAATTAAAGCATATGATGCATGGCAGCAAATCCATATCATTAAAAATAACAAATTTTCAACCATATGGCCCATAATAGCAAATCCATATGATGGTAACCATCTTTCTCCAACTTGCTTGACATTGAATTCTTATGATTGGGCCTTGTTAACATGTCTCTCCATATTACTATGGAGTTTCAAATACAAAGAAATATCAAAATTTAGTGAAATATACATGCATTGATATTCATGGAAATTTTGACCAAAAGCATGAAACATCCCACAACAAAGGGACAGATGATTGTTTACGTATAGAATAAGCATAGAAATATTCCATGAATCCTTCACATGCTAAAGACATTCTAGTTAGTGTACATAGACGTCCAATTGGGTGCATATGTACAGAGACGTCTATAGGTCTTTGTCCATTTCCATTCATAATACAGAGACGTCTACAGGTCTCCAAGTGATTTGAGCATAAGTGTGAGAATGGAATGGAATACCCTTTAAGGCCTGCTATCGCACAATCTGTACTTTCCCAAAGCCTAAGGCAAGTGAGGCAAGATTGGTGTAACAAGGGGGTGACCTATCAAAATCACCTTAATAATAAACCCCTTTCTGTTTAGGAGTATGTTAAGATTACCCGAAGGGAGACGTGCCTAGTGACCTAAAGGGTTGATGAAGCTAAAGCAAGGATGCAAAGATACCCGCCTCGGACTGGTCACTCAAGTCAAAAAAGGTCTTAGTAAGTTTATGTATTAAGAGATAAAGAAAATGGATGAAGTGTACCTGCCAAGAACAAGACAACAATATAAAATATGGTAGTTTCAAGTACAAAATGATATTGGTTCTTCAATAAGATAGTAAACCACTGAAGTATATGCTAGCTGATATAAAATTGCAGCAAAAGGAGATTTTACAACAACAATAAGTATTTTATAATAGTTGCAAGAAATATGCCTCTAAACTTCTTGAAAAGACAATGAAAATATATCTTTTCCTAGGAACAATGATAATCAATTGTCACAAGCTAATTTAGAAGTGTTTAGCCAGAATTAAATGTAATTTATGTAGAAACTTTGTTGCATTTAGATGGTTGTAATAGTGATTTATAATAGCAACAGGTAAATTAGTTATCTAAGCTAGGTTATAGTTAGTTTTAGTTAGTGAAAGCTAGAAAGTTCAAGGTTTGAGTGTTGGTTTGAGCTCTCTACAAAAGGAGTGTAAGGACTAGTGCCTTTAAAGGGTTATCGAGTCAATATTTCAGCAACATTCATTTGAAGTAAGAAACAAAATGATTATGCTATCCAAGTAAAAGATGAATCTTAGAAGAGTAGTAACTTAAGTCTTCTTGGGATTCAATCTTTAGGGAGGTGAGCTACTAGAGAGTAGGCACTTCGAGGCCCTAATGATTTTCCTCCTTCTTAGATAGTTCAAGAAATATTTAGATGCAACCACAATTGATGAAGACCTCTAAAGAGATAGTACTTTAGGGCTTTAGAGGCTTGTCAATATAAACCAATTAAGCAAAGTCTAGCAAATACAAAGTGAAGAAGTGGTAACTTAAGTTCTTCACTTCTAGGGTTTTCCAAGCATGCAATTTCATAATCTTTATCATCGGCACCAAAATATACCATAACCATTCAAAAGTAATGAAAAAAAACATATTTACTTACTTCACCAAGAATAATCATGCATGAAAACACTAGATTACCAAATGACTTCACCAAAATTGATCCAAGCTGCAAGTAGAAGACTCCAAAAGAGAGGTGTGCATCACAATTTCAGCCAGTCAACCCTAACTAGGGCACCAATTTCAGTCCTCTTACTCTTGTGTGAGGAATTCTTGTGTCAAAATGAGAGTACTTTATCTCTATTTATATAAAACTTTGACCCTTAATTAATTTTATGTAAAAATTAAGGCCGACTTCGCCAATTTACATTAAAATCCATAATTATCATCTAAAGACACCTCCAAGGGTGATGTCATGCCCTTATAGGGTGATGTTGAGGCTCCAAGGTAGAACATTGGGCCTATAATGTTGAAGGCTTGGCCTCGAGAGGCCCCAAATGATGCCCACACGTGCCACCAAGCTCACAACTGCCTCCAAAATGAAAACCTAGTTGTAGATGACATCCAGGGTCATGATGGTGATGTCTTTGGCCTTCAAGGGCCAACGTCCATGTTGAAGAGAAATATCCCCCTGGGTCTAGGTCTGCGAGGGTGCCTCCAAAATAAATGTCTTTCTTTCTTCTTGGTGAAAATATTCAATGTCTTCTTGCCCCTGGATGGGTTTACAACATCCATCTATGGGCTTTAAGCCCCCATGAAAGTCCAAGCTAATCATTCCCTCATGTGTACCTATCCAATAGGAAAGGTCCTGGAGCAACAAAAGGTATGCCCTTTAGGGGTTCATAAGTCACATGGATCATATCATGTAAATGACATACAATAATTAAATTTCCCAAACATGTGCTTCAAAACCCCCTTAACCTAGAAAAATACTCAACGATGGTATGCACTTTGACAAGTTATGTTTGGAGAAGGTCTCAGAGTGTACTATTGGGCTAACCTTCCTTAAGTTTAAGGTGTTTCCCAGGTGGGAGCCAATCCAATTCATGTAAGTGTATGAGGTGGCATAGCGTAAGTGTTTGGGCATGGGGTGCAGTAATAACAAGGAAATGTAAGTCTTACATGTGGGTTCCTTTGTAGAGGGAGAGTTGCACCTTGTCATAAATCTTATTGTTTCCTATCCCATTCATTGCCTTTTACTCTTATCTTTATTGCTTTTGATCTTTTTCTTTTGTGCTTCAAGGGAATAGTTGAGGGCCATTGTCCTGGATTGATGACTAGAGGTGACATTGTTATCCACAAACATTTCACGGAGATGATAAGGATATCTCGTGATGAGAGCCCCTTTATCTTGGCTATGCCACCAAGAGTCACTACCCTGGTTTAGTGACAAGATAGGTGGTAGTTTCATACCACTACATGCCCATGGTCATAATAGGTTGGCTCATGATAAGACCTCCTATCCACAAACTAGTACCTTGAGTGTTTATGTATATTATGGGTTCCCTTTTCTTATCGAGAATACTTTTACTGATTTCTTGGGAATCCCTGAGAAAAGAATCTAAAAGGTTTCAATATTGGATTTTAACTCTTTCTATCTACTTTTTCCCTCTCGGCCTTTAGGCCCTTCTTCCCACAAGGAAAGGTACAAGAATTCCTAGCATGTCCAATCCCAATGCCCAAACAAAGGTAGGAGGAGATGAGAGGAATAAAGATGAAAAGTGGTAAGTATGGAGGGAACAAACAATGGCATTTCACAGACCCACCCAATGGAAACCCATCCTAAAGGGAGATCAACTTACTAGGGCACCATTTCACCCTTCCAGGTATGAACATGTCAAAGAGAATAATTTCCAAGAAAACGTTATGAAATGAAGGAGAATTCAATGAATAATTTCAAGTGCTTCAAAAATCAGATTGACACAAACCATGATTCCTTGATTCATTACCTCATGGAGCAAGACTTACTGCTACTTTGGGACCAGACTGGTGGGATGGATACTGCTGTTGCTGATAAATGGACTGCACTGAACAAAAGAGGGGCCCTTCGAGGCCATGTTCAATTTGTATGACTCTCGATACTCCATTTCTAGCACATGTGGACCTCGATATGTGATCTACTTAGTTATCCCTAGGGTAGGGTATAACATATGGCTCCAACTCATGGACATGTGCTCACCGTAGAGCGCATGCGAACCTCAACATCTCTGGTATGACATGTTCCTACTAACTCTCAACAAAAGGTATTGGTAATCCTTAGGGTGGTGATATCACCCCTTGTTCATAAATGATATAAAAATAAAGAGCATCTCTAATCTAGCATATGATCATGAGCATACATATATACATAATGGCAGAATAAAATATGAAAATGAAACTATAATTGTGCTAACATGATATGCAGATGGTATATACAATGGATGAAAAATTCCTACCTATCTAACTTACCTGTTATGTTGCTGGTGGGAAGTAATGATTCATGTGGATAACACTCACAAGTAGTTTCAAAGCCTCTCCTTCAAGTGTTGTTAAAGTAAAAGAGTTTGTTCATGTTTGACTCATAATCTTGTAAGGACATGTCCATAATCCTTCTAACTTCTTATGCATACCAGGTTTCTCTATCCTTTTGTCCCATAATATCACTAGATCTCCTTCTTTGAAATCCCTATGACTTGCTTTGTGATCAAAAGTGTTCTTAACCTTCTCTTGAATACTTTCCCTTTGACTCAAAGAAACCCTCATGGATTCATCTAATTCCACTAACTGGTCAATTTGTCCCTGGATTTCTTCTTCTTCTATGGTGTATTATTGGGCGAAGTGGAGAATGGAAATTTGGAGATTCATGGGCAGTTTAGCCTCCAACCCATATACTAGTTCAAACGAGGTTTTTCTTGTTGATTTCTTCATTCTTATATGATATTCCCACATGGCGTACTTGATCTATCTATCCCAGGCCTTCTTATTCCCCCCCACAACCTTATTGATAATATTCATGAGGTTCTTATTGCTTGATTCTTCCAAACCATTTCCTTGGGGATAGTAGTTTGATGAGTGGAATAGATTGATGGCATATTTAAAACAAAATTTCGCTAAAGCAAGGGAGCTAAAATCGTTGGCATTGTCAGTGGTGATTTTGGTGGGTACTCCAAATATTGTTATGATTCTTTCTTCCAAAACATTCATGACCACCTCTTCAGTAACCTTCCTTGTGGGAACAACTTCTACCCATCTAGTGAAATAATTTGTGGTGGTCAAAATCCATCAATAACCATTACTTGAATTTTCCTTAAATTCACCAATAAAATCCAAACTCCAGGTCTTAGAGGTTGTGCAGGGAGTCTCTGTTTACCCACAAAGTATTGACAAGGTTGGCATGAGCGGACATATCGGTGAGTATTAGCAAACAATGTCAGACAATAATATTTGTCTCTCAAAATCTCGTGAGAGGTAGTACGAGGAGCGAAGTGCCCCCGAAAATACCCAGAGTGTAACTCCTTCAGTAATTTGTTAGACTCATCTTTGTTCACACATCTAAGAAGAGATCCATATGGGTCTTTCCAACCAAGCCCATCCTCAGTTCAAGAATACTTCATAGCTTTGAGTCTGAGAGCCCTTCTTTTATAGTCCACCAGGTGGTCTAGGCATGATAAGTTATTAAGTTAATATATTATGTCAGAATACCATTCATCGTGTTCTAATTCACTCACCACCATATTCATTTGCTCATTTTCTCCCATTTGTATGGCTTCATCATTTCTTTCAATCAACATTTGAGCTAACCCTTGTCCCTTTATGATATTGGTAGGTTTTATCTTTAAGTCATATTCTTGGATCTTGGAAAACCATTTGCCCCTAGTACCCATACAATCTTGTTGTGATAAAACATATTTTACTGTTGGGTAAGGGACACAAGCCTTAATCTTGTTATAGCCAACGTAGTTTCTAAAATGCTTGAGATATTTTTCTAGAGCATAAGGTTGCTTTACAATAATTAAATAATTCAATTCTGAATCCATAAGGACTTTACTCATGAACAAAATAACATTTTCATAGTCATCAACATCATTTTTCAACAAGACACCTGCAATGGTATCTTGCGAAGAAAAGGTGAATAGCATGAAATCTCATGAGTAATCAGGGCTAACCAAAATTGGGGCTTGGGAAATGGTATCCTTTATATATTCAAAATATGAGAGACCTTTGTCATCCCATCTAAATGCCACATATTTCTTTATCAAGGAACTCATGGGTTTTATTCTCTCGGATCAATTTGGAACAAATCTTCGAATGAAATTTATTTTCCCAAAGAAATATTGAAGGGACTTTTTATTAGCAGGGGGATGTACACTCGTGATAGAATGAATTATGTCTGGGTCAGCAGATATCCCCCCTTCTAAAACTATATGCCCCAATAACTTTCCCTTATCTATGCCAAAAAAAGACTTTTTAGGGTTCAAGGAAATACCATATTTTGTACACCTTTAAAAGATAATTATGAGGTGTGAGATATGATCGTTCCTTTCTTTTGACACTACTGTGAGATAATATTGGTAAATTTCTATAATATTTTGGATCAAATCCCTAAACGAAAAGTCCATTTCTCTTTGAAAAGTTGAACCTGCTTTCGTAACACCAAACGACATTCTGAAGTATATGAATGTTCCCCATGGTGTAGTAAATGTTGTTTTGATTTGATCCTCCCTTTTGAGTAACACTTGGTTTTGTTGGCATAGGAGAAGAATGAGAATTCAATACTTCAACAAAACACCAACAAAACCCTAACTACTAGCCCTTTTGACAAGACCTGCAAAGCAGATGAAGTCTCACTCGAGGTAGAGGCAGGGGGGGTTGCAGGACTCAAGTGTCTACAACCTAGCTGGGACACAAATCTATGATCACAATACTTAACATATAACTTATCAGTTAATATTCATTGGTCTTTAACCCTTTATTCACATCGCAGGTAAAACCCGAATTACAAAACAATGCAATATTCAACAAGATCTAACACATCCAAGCACTTAGTACATAGAAATAGATCAGTTCTAGAATTCATTCATATCACTAAGCACTAAGATACTCCATCAGATATATCTACATACATAAAGACTACAACACTAAGCATAAATCACATCAATCACACAGAGCAATCACAACACAGGATATACGTGGTTCACCCCTAGCATGGGTCTACGTCCACCAACTCTTTGTCTTATTTATTATCTTCTTTCAATATCCTTACTTGTACAGAGCCAAAAAACCAACTCCGCATATGATAGGAGATCTACGCGCAACTCACCAGATCCTCCTTCCCCAAGCTTGGCACAACACAGAACCTTCTTACAATCACTTGCACTTAGCTCTACAAGTTCTCAACACACAATATGCACAAAGTATTCACAACTATTTGCACTTAGCTCACTGGATTACAACTGACTCCTTCTTACATCGCCTAGATACTTATTTATACATTACAAAAGGGGACTAAACATGGGTAAGACCCATGGGTTGACATCCCATACCCGTTACATAAAACCTAAACCCAAAAAGCCCGCAAAAAGGGGTGAGATCCCGCGATCTCCGATTTGCCTATGCGCTCTGTCTCTGACCAACCTGTCGAAGTCATAAAAGTGGTCAAACATGACCAAGGTTCTCCAAAAATTGTTCAAGGGCCAAAAGACCCCCAACACTCACCTGTCACTTGTGCTGAGTCACTCTGATCTAGGTAATTCTGCTTTGAAGTCCTCGAACTGCCTCAACTTGTTGCTTCGCCAGAGCCTCCTACTCAGTGAAATCCTGAATGAATATCTCGGTGAAAGGTCCTTCCAAGCGTTGTTTCACTGTGGTGACCACTTGTCCCATATGTGCACCTTGTTCCTCGATCTCTTCAAAGAGTGTGCAGGCTTCATCCTGCACCAGTTGAAGTCTCTGGATCACTTCCATGACTCTACTCTGGATGGCATGGACCTATTGTTGAACTGCACACACCTCCTATGACCTTTTCATCTTCTCCACTGCTGAAAGCATCTTCAACTGTGCTTGTACTGTTGATTCTTATTGCTTTTCCTCCTGGAGCTGTGACTCCAATGTACTCAACTTTGGGTCTTTTGCAAGGTGCTCACAGGTCTGCGCACTTTGGTTACTGATTTTCTTGCATTCTAACACCAATGCCTTTATTCTGTTGACTGCGCTCCAGACAATTTCTTCCCTCTGATCTTGCACTTCCTTCTGAGTGCTTGACACTGCTTGCAGTTCCAACTCTGCTACTCTTGCTTGGAGCTGCTGAATGGCTTCAACAAGCTTCCCTACTTGGCTCTCAGTTGTTTCCTCTTCCATCTGCGCCAGGCCTGGAATAGAGCGAAGTGCTCTAGTGACTGCTTCTTTAAATCCAATCTGCTCTCTGAGCAACTATTATTTTTTCTTCTGGATTTGCGCTTTATCCTGTGCAAACTTAGCTTGGAGGTCATCTTTCTCTTGTTGCACAATCCGACGTTGCTCTAAGGCTTCCCTCCTTTCTTACTTTTATGCCTCTGTGGCCTTCTCATATTCCTCCTAGACCAGATGAAGGTGACCCTCTGTCAAATTTGTTAGTCTGTGTAGCTGGGTAGGATCATCTCCTACTTCTATGCCCCTTAATGACAATAATGCAATAGATCCTGTTGTACCCCTTTCAGCCCCAGCTCGATCCTGTCAAACATTGTCTCCTGTTTGGCTTCACTTCGCTACAAAATTTCCTCTGAGGTATCGGATACAGCGGTGATGATGATGTCAATATCATCCACCATGAGCACAGTCTGTAATGGAGGTTTATTAGCTCGTGACTTCTTCCGCGCAAAGGGTTTCTTTGGGGAAACCTTCCTTTTCTTTGATGTCTTGGCTTCTGTAAGGGGATCTTTAGGTGGTGTCACTTTGCCCTATTTATGTTTGTCTTCTTCCCCTTCATCCTCTTTTTGGTCTACTTCGTCATCTCCTCCTCCTCTAGGTGACTCCGACGCAGTTTCCTCTGATGCATTGTTTATTTCTTGCACCTCTTCCTTCTTTTTCTTCTGATTGTTGCTAGATCCATCATACTCTTCTTAGGTGACCACAGGACTTTCGATGAGGTCGGGGTCGGAGAGTTCTATCTGTTAGACTAGTACAAGGAATTTTGCAGGCCATTCCTTGGTTATTTCCTCCATATCTTATTCAGTGAATTTGTAATAGTACTTGAGCTCTTGCTTGTCTTTGTCTCTGCGCGCAGTGACTTAAATGAAATGCCTGTATACATGGAACTTCTCTATTAGCCTGAACCTATGAAGCGTATTTGACATCATGCGAGGGAAGGATTCAATGGCTCTCTTCATTCGCAAATAGTAGGTGTGGAACACCACATTGGACTGCCATTGCTTCGCCATGTCTCTCGAATACCAAAGGGTAGTGAACTACATGACTAGTGGCGGTTCGACTTCTGGGAAGGTTGCTCCTTCTGGAATCTCTCAAGAGACAAAGGAAATGAGGATCAACAACCAGCTGAAGTGAAACTCATAGCCTTGGTCGTGTGCTTCTTGGAAATCCTACTCCAACTGGTTGATGAGGTAGCTCACCCAATTCATCTCAAACCCTTCAACGCACTTTCCTGCGAGGTCGAAGACAAACCCCGTGACCTGCGTTAGTTTGTTATTCCTAACAAGATTACCAACGATCAATTGGAAAGCTAGGTGCACTACCCCATTTTGGATGCAGGCTACCTTGTAGCCCCTCTTCCCTTTCTCCACATCGTCATAGGTGTCTTTTATTCGTTGTGCTAGGGCACAATCTGTAGCCTTCCCTCGGTAAAAATCCTAAGGGTTCGGTCCTCAAGTGTGTTTCTAGCCGTTCTGGAGCGTCGTTCTAATGGTCGGGATGCCTCCAACGGTCATATTTCTTCGTTGTGGAGAAGTGATAGTCTGTGTTGTTCTTCTATTCTGGCAAGGTTCAAGTTCTACAAACCTTTCTTCTGTGAAGTCCTCTTCGGAACCTCTTGCAATTTTTCTATCTTTTCTTTTTTCTTACTGATCTTTCTTGCTTTTCTCCCTGTGATCTGTGTCTCTGGATTCCTCTTTCCATTCTTGTTCTTATCTTTTCTTAGCATAGTAACTTTGCACTGTTGAGGGTCTTTCAAAGGGTTCGAGTGTAATACTTCTTCTCTTACTATTTCTAGAGTAGGTTCTCTTCTCTTCTACATGGATAAGTTCTTTAAGCCTTCTTGTTTTCTTTCAACTTTGACAGCCAGGTTGTTGGCCCTCAGTTGCTCTAACTTGTCCTCTTGTGCTTGTATTAGTCTCTCTATTTTCCTAGCCATGAAATCCCTTAATTCTTTCTTTTTCAATTCTATGGCTACCTCTTCTTCTTTCCTTCAGATCTGATCTCTCTCGATCGAAGTATTTCCTAACAAAAGTGCAAAAGGAACATTGTTCTCAACAAACTAAACAACCTCAAATCCTTCTTTTGTCGATGTTCCATGAACACTCATAGGTACATGAGTAAGTATTCCACATAGGGTTATTATTTTTCCTTTAAAAAAGCCTATTATTCCCATTGAAGGAACTATAGCAGGCTTTCCTAAGATTTCCCAAGTACTTTTTGTCATGATGTTCACCTGTGTTTCTGCATCCAATATAGAGTCTATGTCGAAGTCTCATATTATTGTTTCTATGCACTTCTTTTCTTTTAATATCTCTGGTAAAATGATATCTCTGTGATCATTCAGTGTTTCTTTCATCTGCAATAATATGGCCTCTAATTATTTCTAGTTCTTTAGCATATTCATAGTCTCTTGGCCTTTCTCGTGGTTTTCTTTTCTCATGTTCATCTTCTCAACTTTAGAAATCATTCTAGGGAAATCCAAAACTTCATGTCCAGTAGCTTTACAACAAAGGTAAATAGGACCTCTACTAGGGCATTCCTTAGCAAGATGTCATGGTCTTCTGCAACTATAACAAAGAGTCAATCCTCTCTTTCTCTTAAACGATTCCCAACCTTTCTTGTACTGCGTACTGGGATCACAGTGATGGACCTGCAATTTTTTTTTTCTAGAATCATGCATCCACTTGTTAGTCCAAAAATTCTTTCTATGTATAGAAATAACATATCTTTCTCTATTTCTTTCAGATCTATTCATATCAAATCTTCTTTCTTCTAGCTGTGCGCTAGTTTTTAGACTAGGATAAAAACTATCAATCATACCTAGATTCATTCTTTCGAAACAAAATTTTCCACTTATCTTACCTTAACCAGAGCAAAAAGATTTAATATCTTACCTCTTTTCTTCAAATCCAGTTCCTTTCTTAGCACATATATTCACAATTCAAGTAGAGTACTGCGCACTACAACAATAGATCTATGCACATAGATTTCTCTTTTCTTCAGTTCCCAGCAATCATAGTTTCAGGTCTCGGCAATGGAACCATTTTTTGGTAAAGGGGAAAACCCAGGGTTCAACGCTTCAACAATGCACCGACAAAACCCTAACTACTGACCCTTTCGACAACACCTGCGAAGTAGATAAAGTCTCACCCGAAGTAGAGGCAGGGGGGGTTGTAAGAGTCAAGTGTCTAAAACCTAGCCGAGACACAGATATGTGATCATAATACTTAATAGTTCACTTAGCAGTCAATATTCATTGGTCTTTAACCCTTTATTCATATTGTAGATAAAACTCGAATTACAGAACAACGCAATACTCAACAAGATCTAACACATCCAAGCACTTAGCACATAGAAATAGATTAGATCTAGCATTCATTAATATCACTAAGCACTAAGCTACTCCATCATATGTATCTACATACATAAATATTACAACACTAAGCATAAATCACATCAATCACAACACAGGATATATCTGGTTCACCCCCAGCATGGGGCTACATCCACCAACTCTTCGTCTTCTTTATTATCTTCTTTCAATCTCCTTACTTGAACAGAGCCACAAAAACAACTCCGCATAGGACAAGAGATCTGTGTGCACCTTGCCATATCTTCGTTCCCCGATCTTGGCATAGGAAATAACCTTCTTACAATCACTTGCACTTAGCTCTGCAAGTTCTCAAAACATAGTATGCACAAAGCATTCACAACTATTTTCACTTAGCTCACTGGCTTACAACTGAATCCTTCTTACATCACCTAGATACTTATTTATACATTAGAAAAGGGGCCTAAACATGGGTAAGACCCATGGGACGACATCCCATACCCGTTACATAAACCCTAAACCCAAAAATCCCACAAAAAGGGGCGAGATCCCGCAATCTCCGCTTTGCCTAGGCGCTCCGTCTTTGACCAGCCTGCCAAAGTCCTAAAAGTGGTTAAAAATGACCAAGGTTCTCCAAAACTTGGTCAAGGGCCAATAGGTTGTATCTAGAAAATCCATCTAGCATAGACATCATGCCTACCCCGATGACCCTTTGTAGTAAATGTTCCATATTTGGGAGGGGGTAATTGTCCTTTAATGATAGCTGGTTGAGGTTGCAGAAATCAATGCATAGGCGACTGTAACCACTCTTCCTTCGGACAACTACCAAATTAGAAATCCATGATGAATACCTATTGGGGAGTATGATACCAACATTTACCATTTTTTGGAGTTCCTTTTGTATTTGATTTACCAACTTAGGATTAATATGCCTTAGTTTTTTTCCGAAAAGGTTTGGCTCCTTCTATTAAGGGTATAGCGTGTTGGATTACATCACTGCTATAAGCATTCAAGTCATCATAAGTCCAAGAAAAGACATCCTTAAAATATCTAATGAGGTCAAGTATTTCATTTCTCTCCTCTTCATTAGTTCCGTCCCCTATCTTTACCATTCTTGGGTCTATATCAATCCCAATATTGAATTCCATGACCTTATATGTTTGTTGTTTGGGTTTTTTTTTCTTTTTAAACATCATGTCTATCAAAGAGTTGTTCTAAAGGAATGCACCCTTTCGATAGAGTATTATTTTGAAAATTTACTACCTCAAGGTCCATCGACTCAGCCAAGAAATTTACTTGGGAATTGGTGAATTCTCTATTATTTTCCATGAATATAAGGATTTCACTGTCATCTTCAAAAACTTGCCAATTCTCTAAGTTATTTGGGATTGATGGTTTAAATAGAACCTCCATTTTTCAAAAATTATGGAGGGGACCTTCATAAGGTTGCAAGGTAGATGTTGAGACAACTAGGGCATATACTACATAATTTTCCTCTCTGGGGACTGCTTCAATTGACACCACTTCAAAAGATCGTGCGATAGACCTTGCAAATTATTAGTACTTTTTAAGTCTCTCATTCTTTGTTAAGAACCAAATATCAATATAACATAGAAAAATCTCAGAAAAAGTACTCAACGCCTTCAAAAACAGATAATTTCAGATAATAATCCTCTTCGAGGGGGCAACCTACTTTTACCCCACTTAAATGTTCAAGTACAAGATGATTCAAAATGAAAATGTCTCCTTGGTATATATAGGAGACTAGGAGGTATAATTACAACTAATGGCCTAAAGCCAACATAAATAAAATAACATTACTAATATAATATGCCCTAATTAAGGGGTAATGAGCCAATATTAGGGC
>JASDQU010739257.1:91519-103984 GCA_032191745.1 Picea mariana | reverse complement strand
AATTATCAAAATTTCAAAAATACCTTTTGTCTTATCTCAAAAATGCCTTAGGGATGATCTTTTAAGACTTCTACATCTTGCTCAAAGACTACAGGGTTACTGGCTACCTCTGGTTCATTGCACTAAACTGCTACCTCTACTAGGGTTTCAAGAGTAGCATGTGTTTGAGCCTGGTGTTTTGAAGACATAGCTTGTTTCCTCAAATCCCGAACCTTTTTCTTCAAGCCCCGAGCTACTCTCCATAAACTGTTGTAGTCTCTTACATTCTTGTCCTTCTTTTTCTTTTCTTTTATTCTTTCATGAGCTAGTATTTCCAAGGATGAGTTGCTTTCTGCAAAGTTTTTCGATAGGGTTTCATATCTGGTTTTAATTACCCTTTCTAGCACTTCTTGTTCAGCTAACTTTTTCTTAAGCTTCTTGATTTCCTTTGTTTTACTGTGCTTCACTCTTTTTCTAGATGAGGCATCTGCAATTTGTGGTTCTTGTTCTTCTTGAGGTGTAAGTGATGGAAGGTCTTCATAACTTGTTGTGTATATATCTACAAAAATAGAATTTTCACGCCCTATGGTAACTGAATCCTCGTGCCCTGTTTCAATCTGGTGCTCTTCATCCTCTGAGTCTGTGTAAGGAAGATTAAAAATGCTTTTGTTCACTGGGGATTTTTTGGCCTTTTCTTTTTCACTATTGAAGCTCAATTTCTTCTTAGTTTTATTATGCTTAGTGGAAGGAGAGGGTTGATTAACTGGAACTGGAGAGATAGCTCTTCTCTTCCTCTTTCCACTTATGGGAGTAGAAGATTTCTTGGAATGAGGACTCATTTTACCCTCTGGCTATACATCAGTCTGGAAAACATTCCAGAACAAGAAGTAATTCCATTCTTTTCCTCTTCCTTGCAACAACTCACAAACCAAAATTCTAATGAGACCGTGGTGGGATAGTCTACTTGCAACTTTTTTGGGCTTTGCCTTGACTTGATGAGCCATTTTGGATAAGATTATATGGAGAAAATAGGGTAGATTGAGTGGGTTTCTACCAGTAAAATGATTCTTAAGTTTGAAATGGTAAATCATCACCCTATTGTATTTTTGTTCTCAAGTTATGTATACCATAAGGGATTTTAGTAACTGCTGCCATTTTTCTTCAAGGAAAGACAGAGGAATTTCTTTCTTCCATATGAAACCCTTGTGTTCTGGTTTCAAATAAGATCTAAATTCAACATTCTTAGCGACAGTAGTTTTAAACCAATTTTCTCCAGTCCTGGGAAGCTCTGTCACCTCAGCTATGAAGGCTTCATCTACCTCAAATTCATCTCGACCAATGACTGCTTTATTTCCATCAAAATTCAAGGGAAAGGCTTCTGCCACCTGCTGGTGAGAACTCCATAATTTTTTACAAAAATTATAACAACATGCGTCCCTGAAAAATTGGCATACCTCCAGGTGTGATTCCAAGTAGCTGATATTGTCGAGCTCTTTCCTCAGGGTTGATCCTCCTTTCTTCATCTGTCAAAATACTTTTGTATACCTGTGATTGAAAATAAAATGGATTTCGGGGGAAAGCTACACAACACAGAGTTAGGGAGATTCGGCTCAGTTGTGACAAGGATGAGAAAACTGAGGAGAGCTTTAGAATGTGGCACTGATTACAAGGAATGCAACAGAACGGTTTGTGATTTGTAGCAATCATGGTCGATGATTGTAATGATGGAGGGTATGTAAGCATATGTTTTGATGAAACAACAATCCAAAAAGATTCGCTATATCATACAAAGATCAGCTCTCGTTCATGAACGGTTCGTTCTCCTATCTTTTCGGCGGCTATTTGCAATAATAAAACTTCAAACCCGATGGTTTAAACATGTGAAAGGACATGTTGAATCCTCCCCCGCTCCTGTGATTTTGGTGGCTAAAATAACCCTAAATTCCTTTGTTTTAGCTACCAAAAGCTAAGGCTTTCGGTGGCTAATGAATAAACGAAATGTTCGCCTAGGCCACTGAAACCTAATATTTGAACTAGATCAATAGAAAACTAAGAAAAATTTTATTCTAACTTTATTACATGCATAAATCTCTCAAAAATGAGCTTTAAAAAATTAATAATGTATTTTTTAAAAGACATCCTATCACCTAAAATTAAATAACTCAATTGATTTATTTGAGGAGATAACATTGGCTCCTATTGGGGGTGAAAGCCTCCATGTGAGGTTTCAAGAACCACAGAACCAATGCCTTTCCTATAAAATGAAAATCCAAACCCATCTACTAGTGTTTCCATTGGGCATGGAGTTATTTCGCAAAAACAAAAAAATAAAAATAAATTTTACAATGACAAGACTTTGAAGCCTTAGATGAAATAGAGTTTCAAAAAACGCCCATTGACTGGACCACCAAACATTTCATCACCTTCCAGACTTTGCAGAATGAAGGTGACGTTGTGTTGTACTTGAGTTATAATGAAAGGACCAGTCCACAAAGAATCAAACTTGTCGTGCTTGCCTTTATCTTGTCTGAGAGCATCCCATTTCAGAACCCAATCACCAACCTGAAAGTTGTCCACCTTTACTTTTCTGTCAAAAGTATCCTTGATCCTCTTTTGATGAGCTTCTGATTTATCCACCAGTTGTTCTCTGACCTGCTGCAATTCCACCAAGTTAAGCATTCTTCTTACCATATCATTTGGTTCAGTTTGTTCCTCCTGAAAGAATTTAGCCACTAGTAGAACTAGATGAGTGGAGAAAATGGCATCAGTTCCATAAACCAGTTTGAAGGGAGAAGTTCCAATGGATTTATTGTTAGTCACTATGTCTTCCCAAAGAGCAAACTTTAGTTTGGAATCCCAGCTCCTTTGATTGTCCTCCAACATCTTTCTGATGATTCTGACTAGACTCTTATTGGATGACTCGGCAAGACCATTTCCTTGAGGGTAGTAGGAAGTAGAGTGTACCAGTTGAATTCCCATTGACTTACACATGTCAATGGGAATTGCGGGTTCGAATCCTATGGAGTCACATAAAATTTTACCAAATGCCATCCAAACTGAAGGGGTGCCACGTGGCTGCCCATGACTGGGCCATGTGGCACCATAGCATTGGCTTAGTAAATGACATGTGTCACAATCTGATTCACCCATGTGTCTTCCACCGAGGTTTCCCTGTCAGCATGCCAATTCAGCCCTCTTCCACATCACTTGTATGAACATGCCATGTCACCTCCCACGTGTGGCTACGTACTCTTCCACGTCAGAACTGTACGGACTATATAGACTGTATAGTCAGCAAAATTTTGTCTATTTGGAAAAATGAATATAACGTGATATATTTCCCATACGACGTTTGTTTGAGCCTGTACAAGTTGTGCTG
Organism: Picea mariana; assembly: GCA_032191745.1. Taxonomy (NCBI): domain Eukaryota; kingdom Viridiplantae; phylum Streptophyta; class Pinopsida; order Pinales; family Pinaceae; genus Picea; species Picea mariana. The sequence continues at coordinate 100,626 of JASDQU010739257.1, read as the reverse complement.
GGTTTGTGACGATGAGGCCTACACATGTGTTTGTTTTGAAGTGATTCTAAGAACTTTTATTTTTGAGTAAAATTTGATCCCCTGGATCACACCTCCCCATTGGGAAGCTTTTGGACCTCCAAAAGACTACTTTTAGTCAATATGAATATGAGGGTACAACTCCATCACCTTTTCAATCTCATTTCACTTGGATTTGCTTGGGTTGGTGCCTTTGTGACCAATACGAAACTTGTCATGTACTTGTCTTGGCTCTTTTTCAATTGTTCTTGAACGGTTTGATGCACAAACTGAACTTGTTCAATGAACTTCTTTCCTACACCAAAATGGCCAGCAACAATAGAAGAATTTTCTTCCTTTATCATGTTGACTCTTTCACCCTATGAAAAACATAGCTTGCTAAGATGCAAAAGTTTACCATGCACATAGGAATCCAATTCCTCAACTTGGTTAGTACAACACAAAGTTGCATAAACATATTTTCCATCAACATCTAAAGCACACTATTCCAAATATCTCTTATGCATGATAGGATTATGCTTGAAAATAACTAAAGAACTACTAATAGGCCTAGCAAGCATATCAACAACTTTGTCATAAAATTATTTTTTATACCTTATCACCAAGTGGAAAACATAGCTTGTCAAGGCATACAATGGAGCTTGATTTTCTTTCAAAGATTTCTTCCATATGTCTTCTTCAACAATCATTTTCGTAGACTTGTTCAAGGCTTTGAAATCTACCCACATTCACCATATACAATCTTTCTCCAGTACCAAACCAATTGGTGACCTACATGGCGAACTGCTTGGTTTGATGACCCTTTTGTCAAGCAACTCTTGGGCTTGTTTTCTGAATTCAACATTCTCCATGTCTGACATCCTTCACATGTCAATGTTTGGAAGAGGACCTCTTTTCTGCAATAGAATCTCATGTTGAATACCCCTTTTAGGAGGCAATCCCCTTGGTTCATGAAACATCTCAACATTTTTATTACCAATCTCATACAAATCAGATTGTAACTTTGCATCACATCCTTTGAGAACTTCTTCTTCATCATTGTCTTTGGGTTTAATCATCAAAAGTACAAGGTTCTTACTAGCATTGACTAGTCTCTTCATTTTTCCAGCATTTGTAAGTGACAAATTCATCTTCTTTGCATGTGCTCTAACAATTTACTCAACTCCATTTTTAAATGATACTTGTTCTCATGACGATGAAAGATGTCTCTCCTATGATATAAGTATGGGATTTTCAACACAATACCATAAATATCCAATGGAATAACATCAATCTCTACCTCATCCATATAGTTTGCAGTGATGGAAAATACGAATCTACACCTTCTTGTCACAAGCAATTTGGCATTGTCACATATCCATCCTAGAGGGTAAGGTTTAGGATGTCGAGTAGTTTCCAAATCTAGTTTCTTGACAATGTCTTCAGAAATGAGGTTTGCTTGTGATCTCGTATCAATAAGAGTATCTATCTTGGTATGTTTTGAAATTACCCTTATGTGGAAAATCTATATTCTTTCTTTTTCATGTTGAGTTTCATTGATGTCAGAATTTGAAGAACTAGTGCTAGCAATAGAATTATTACCTTGTAAACCCATGGCTGTGGTTTTTGTTTCATCTTCTGAATTAGATCCTAAATCTTGTTGTACAGTTGCAACGATGTTTGGTTTTTTTTTGTTGTTGAACTTTTTGGGTCTCTTTTCAAGATGAAGTTTCCAACAATGGTCTTCATCATGGCCATCCTTTGAACAATGTTCATTGTTTACATGAAAGTTTCTCTCTCTCTTTCTTGACAGAAGTATTTTTCTTTCCATTTCCTTCAAACTTCCTCTTTCCCTTGTCTCCACTAGAAAAATACTTCTTGTTTCCCTCTTGAGGTTCATTCCTTCCTCTTGCCTCTAAATGAGTTGCATGTACCCAAACTTCATCTAGATTTGAAGGGTTAGAAATACGTATTGTATGCCTCAAGTAACTATGCAAACGTCCAATGTATTTGAGTAAATTTTCTTGAGAAGACAAATATATACCCAAAACCAAAGCTCTTATCCTAAATTCTTGAGTGAATATTCCACATATTTCCCTTTAGCTTGCCTAAAGTTTTACCAATCCATAATAGCTTTATGCATGTATGCTAATGGCTAAAATTTCCTTTTAACTACAACAATAAAATCATTCCAAGAGGATTAAACTTTAACATGTTTCTCAATGTCCTCTTGAGTTTTGGCTTCCCACCAAATGAGTGATGCACTGTCCAATCTTAAAGAAGCAAGTTGAATATTAGTCTCATCATCTATGATTTTTTGTATCCTACAATACACTTCAATCTGATGAATCTAGTTATCCAATTTCTCAGCATTTACCTCTCCATTGTACATTGGCAATTCAAACTTAATATCAATCTTAAGAAAAGGAGTTTGTAAAGGAGTTTTAGCATGTTCTTTTGGATAATTTGGAGGTGGTTGTGAAATGGTAGAAGAGGTGGAAGATGGAGGTGAAGGAGGTGGAGAATCACCACTTCCTCCATTTCCCCTTGGATTTTTATCACCACTGTCTCCATTACCATTTGGAGGGTTGGAGCATTCACCTTGCAATATTGCATTTCTTTCTTCAAACAAAACTTTCACCATCTCTGTCATATCATAGAAATATTTTATGAAAGTTTCCTCCTGTGAAGGAAGAGTTCCATGACTCTCCTCATGAGACATACTTGGTGAATATCTCCTTGAAGCTTGAGGTGAATTGATAGTTCTCCTTCTTGATAGTTGAGAAATTGGCTCTACAAGTTGACCTTCTTCTCTTGTGAGCTTCAACTTTGTAATCATAAGAAAACAAAAACATTTGCAAACAATCAAGCCTTCAAAAACATATGCTCTAATACCAACTAATATGAAAATGGAATGGATTTGTTTCCAATAGATCTTTAAAAATGCATAAGACTTGTCTCTTTAAACTGCAAATGTAAAAATGGTATGTATTTGGGTAATTGGATCAAGTTACTAACACATAATTTATTGAGTTTTAACACTTAATACACACAAAATAACCAGAAATTAATAGAGAACAGTAAACACATAACACACCAAATGATAAAGGAGTTCACCCCTCTCTTGGGCTACATCTCTTGGTCCAGCTTCCAATGGATCTTTTATATTATTTTCTCAAATTTCTAAAATCGGTTCTTTACAGCGCTCAAAATTCCAAATAGATGGCTCTAATGGATCCAAAACATCCAAAACCCCCTAGCTAGGATTTTGGCCAAAAAATGAAGAAGTTACACCTCCTGGAAGTTCCCCCCTTCAAGCTTGTTGTATATGCTCACCAAATTGCACCCACTGACAAAATAACTCGGCCTCTGTGTGTTTTCCGCACCAAAATTTAGCACACGCAACGGTTCTCGAAAAATGGGAGAAACTGTAGGACCTTTAGTGCGTTGGCCCCGAAATCTCAGTGGAGAACCCGGTCATATGGCCCCATGTGGCCAACGACTTAATCAATTTGTGCTCCCGTCGGCTAGCTCCTCCGCGCAAAGAAGTGAGGTCATATGGTAATGCAACATGTGACCGAGGGTTTGTAATGGAGAGTGTCTCACCAACCAAACCACTTATCAACAATAAACAAATCCACACCCAAAGTTCTTGTGCCCATTGGTTCTATGGAATGGGTGTATGTAGTGTATGTTCCAGGAGCTTAAACTCCAAGTATTATCGGTTGCGCGTGCCAATATTATATGGAAAGGGAATATGGGTCTGCAATATGGTATGAACCGTGGGTTGGGGCCTAGCCCCAACCCTTTACCCGCTGAAATAACAAACATTGCAATTCAAATAAAATTCATGTTGTATACAGTTAAGTAATGCCGTGTGGGTGGGATGGTATCCCGACCCTTGCCAAGTCATTACCCCCACACTGGAGGTCTTGGGTTCAAATCCTATGGAGTTGAATAAAATTTTACCAAATGCCATCCAAACTGAAGGGGTGCCACATGGCATCCCACAACTAGGCCACGTGGCACCATAACATTGGCCCAATAAATCACACATGTCACAATCTGATTCTCCCATGTGTCTACCACTGAGCTTTCCCTATTAGCATGCCAACTCATCACTCTGCCACATCACTTGTATGACCATGCCACGTCACCTGCCATGTGTGGGTCTGTACCCTACCACGTCAGCACTGTACGAACTGTACAGTCAACAAAATTTTTCCTTTTTGGAAAAATGAATAGAATGTGATATCTTACTCATTCTATGTCTGTTTGAGCCCATTCAAGTTGTGTTGGATTTGTGATGACAAGGCCTATGCATGTGTCTATTTTTAAGTTATTCCAAACACTTTGATTTTTGAGAAAAATTCGATCCCCTAGATAACTATCGTTAGTTCGCGTTGGGATTCTCCCATATTGAATGGGCCCTCAACCAAGTAACCATGGGTGGTGGTAAGGAAAATTTTTGTGGGGCCTATCCCAATGACAAGTGTTCGCTAATTTGATGCAACACTTGTGCTCAACCCCAATACTTTTATTAGCAAACCTGCAGTAGCCCTTTGAGATCAAGACAGATTCTTCAGACTATGTTGTGGGTGTTGTTCTCACTCAGCATGGCCACCCCGTGGCCTATCATAGTGATACACTATCAAATGTTGTTCATAAGTACCCTATTTACGACAAAGAAATGTACTCAATTAACATTACATTCTTGGGAAGGAGACAATCATCCACACTGATCATAAGCCACTATAGTTCATGTAGACGCAAGAAAAATTGTAGAATGACCACCATCATAAGTGGTCCACATACTTGCAATAGTTCCACCTCAACATCAAGTGTAAAAAAGGAAGTACCAACCGAGTCCATGAATTCCTCAACCGACCTCCAGTCATGACACTCACCACAGTGATAGACTCTTGCAACCACGAGACCTCCACCTGGACCCACCTCTATGAGACAGACTCTGATTTCGCCACCACCTACCAAATGTTGGGTGCAAACTTAGTTGTCACTAATTCCATATTAAAGATAGGTTGTTGCACCATCTGGGCCATCTCTGTGTTCCATCAAGTGAGCGAGTGAAGATGATATGGGAATCCCAATATAGTCGGTTGGAAGGACACTTCATCGTCGAAAAGATAGTGGCAGTGATATAGAAACATTTCTACTGGTTGAAACTTTGACAGGATGTCAACAAGTATATCATGTCCTGCACTGCTTGCGTTATTGCCAAACCGACCACTAAGAAACATGGAATGTACACCCCTCTTCCTACTCCTCACAAGACATGGGAATACATCTCAATGGACTACATGTTGGGCCTTCTATCCACCAAGAGGGGAAATGACTATGTTTTTTTGGTTATTGATAGCTTTTCCAAGATGACAATTATGGTTTCCTGCAAGAAGAGCATCATAACATAGGCCATTACCAAGCTCTGCTTTGAATGAGTATGGTTACATTCTTTAATCCCAAAAACCATTGTCTCAGATTCGGACAGTCGATTCCTCAACACATTTTTGTCGAGCCTCTGGTCACTGATGGATTCAAAGCTCACCAAATCCATTGCCTTCCACCCTCAGACAAATGGTGAAACTGAGGTTGTAAATCAGATGATCCTGCATATATTGTGCATGTACAATTACAATAACCTCCTCACATGGGATGAGATCCTTCCCTATGTTCAACATAGCTACAACCGAGCTCTAGATAGCTCAACTGGCCACAACCCCTTTTAGGTGGGGTTGGGATTCCAACCATTGGGTCCCATGGATATTGCACTACCCCTTGCGGCCACCCCAACCAACTCATCCCATGCTCCAACTGAAGCTGACAATGCCACCCGGTTCATTGAGTATATATATCACATTCACCAACAGGTTCGATATATTTTATATAGGTCCAATGCCATGTACAAGAAGCGCTATGATCAACACTGTGTCCCACATAAGTTTCAGGTGGGAGACAAAATTTAGTTTCACTTGCAAAAAGAACACCTTATAGGACCCCATTGGAATATTTATCACTTTGTTATGGAACTTACACCATCACCAAGGTTGTGGGTGACAGTGCTTTTGAGCTCAACATTCCCTCTTTCCTTGGCTTGTACCCAGTATTCAACATGGATCTCCTTCAACCATGTTTCCCACCATTATTGGACACCTCAGAGATAACAGAACAATTGAAAGCAACATAGATTAACCCTGATTGCATGCAACATGAATCCAATGATTAGATTGTGGACACAAAGGTCAAGGGAACTCGACAAAATATGATATAGCTTTAATGAGTTGTCAAGTCAAGGAAACTCCTACACCAATGGAAGTGGCTCTCGCGAGGCCAAATTCAGTAGAAATCACCTCATCTGATGGGGGAACTCAACACAATGGATAACATTGCTTCCTAAGCGGGGAGTATTGATCCATATGGATTTCGGTGGCCTCCCACCTATTCCAACTGGTTCATTTTGAAAGTTTTCTATTTTGACAGTTTTTTCTTAGTTTTCGGATCCCCAACTTTCGACGTCGTTTTGAGGCCCTAAAAAATGTTTTTAGGGCTCTCCACAATCAAAATGTAGTCATAGTTTGATTCTGATGGCAACATTTGTAGTCCTCTGATATACCTTTCCAACGAGACATCGTGTGCCTAAAACGGAGATCATATGCAAAAGTTATGACCAGGAGAAGTTGATGTACTAACTTACCCCAATGGGGCCGATGTGACTTTTGGCGCTTCATCTCCTAGGGTTAGGTTTTTGGATGTATAGGGTTTTGGAATTCATGTTTATTGTAAAAAGGCCTCCAGATCCTCATTGTACTCATGTTCTTGTGAATGAGCGCAACCATCACATCTCTTCTCATGGATAAGCTGCCACCATTCCAGCAAGCTTATTTTCCACTGCATTTTATAGTTTCAACATATTTCTTTATTGAATAAAATATCGTTTTACTGTATCTATGTTATTCTCTGTTAAGCATAATAAAAATATGTATTCATTTCATTCTTTTCATAAAATATGGATCAATGAATGAAGTGTTTACCCCAAACAACCAAAAATGGTTTTGTATATTTACCTGAAAATCAAAAACCACATGGCATTCCCCCAAGAAGCTCATGTAACCACTTTTATCAATTAAAACCATGGTAGGTAAATAAAATATTATAAAATACTTAGCCCCTTTATCCTCCTTTCTTGTGGAAGATCATAGACTCCTATAAATCTGTTCTTATCTGTCTTGCAACCAACGATGTATTGTATTATTAATAATGATAAAAAAAAATATATTTCCTAGGCACTCCAACCTCTTTTAATTATATAGGCCCTCTCACCTTTCATCAAATAAAAAAAATACATTATTTAATATGGGGAATCAAAACTCGGGTATTACATTCCCCTACCCCTTATTTTGGCACTGTCCTCAGTGCATATACAAAACATAAATAAAAATTTCAAAATTTTTCAAAAGGTCATGGGTACTCTTCCTGCATGGAATCTTCATGCACCCATGTATCATCTTTAGGACCATAGTAGAATTACTAAACTTTTACCGGTTCTATGACTCGAATACGAGGCATGTTGAATTTTTTGTCCAACATGTACACTGGTTGGACCTAAAAGTCTCCTTCTAACTCTATTTGAATCAATTTTCAATCAATGAAATGGTTAGGATCATGTACATACCTTTTCAACAAAGATATAGTAAATACAATATGCAGATTCATGGATGCAGGCAATGCAAGCATTTATGAAACTGACCCTATTTTGTCCAATATCTCAAATGGATCACATAATCTGGTTGATAGCTTTGTATAGATTCCTAACTTAAATGAGCTCTTATTGGGATTCACTTTCAAAAGTACATGCTCTCCCACTTTAAATTCTTCAATTTTCATGTTCTTATCTGCATAACTCTTATATCTGTCTTGTCTTTATTTCAAATTCTATTTTATTTTAACCATCTAATCTTCCATATCCTTGATAAATTTTGGCCCAAGTACCACTCTTTCAGCTAAGTTGTCCCAACTCACTGCAATATTTCATTTTCTACCATACAAAGCTTCAAATGGTCTCATCTTCAATGAAGCTTGATACCCATTATTATGGGAAAACTAAGCCAAATGCAAATAATCTTCCCACTTAGATGGCTTATCCATTACATAGATTTTCAACATGTATGCCATCACTTGCTTGAGTCTTTCTATCTTCCCATTTGACTTTGGTTTGTATGTTGTGCTAAAATTCAAATTTGTGCTAAATCCTTTAAATAATCCTCTCAAAAATTTTGAAGTAAACTTTTTATCTTTGCCTGAAACAATTTCCTTAGGTATCCCATGCAACCTAGTAATTTCCCTCATGTAAATTTATGCAATATTAATTGTTTTATGAGTCATTTTTATTGTAACAAAATGACCATCCTTTGTCAATTTCTTCTCTAGAATTGTCAATGATTGTAGCGAACCTGTTGGGTGTCTATGCTTAGATTTTAGTCTCTGACATTCCATACGTATGGAAATGTAATAAAAAAATGTTCTTCTTCATTCTTGGCCAAAATAATTGGCTGCTCACTCTTGCAATTGTTTTTTGTAAACATGATGTCCATCACATGGAACATTATGCATTTCGTTTGATATCAAATTCCTAAGTTCTCCAAAATTAGGCACATAAATTATATTGTTATTCATAAGTACTCCATCTTCAAATTTTATCTTTGCATACTAATGGTTGTAGCATGCATGATATGTACTCTTTTGTTTAGTGAATCCGCGATCTTATTTCATTTTCCTTTAATATGCTTGATTTGAAATTCATATTCACTTAAAAATTTCATCCATCTTGTTTGTTTGGCATTCAAAGTGGGTTGCTCAAAAATATATTTTAGACCAATATGGTATCTCCTTAATTCAAATTTATTCCCCATAAAATAATGCCTCTAAGTCTTTATTGCATGAACTATGATAACAAACTCCAAATCATATGTGGCATTATTCCTCTCATCTTCTTTAATCTTTTTGGACTCATAACTAATGACATGTCCATTTTGAGTGAGGACAAGTCCTTCTTTGAATGCATCTGTAAAAACTACAAAACATCCATTTGGGTCAAC
>JASDQU010739257.1:72071-88122 GCA_032191745.1 Picea mariana | reverse complement strand
CCCTTTGACAAATCTTAACCAAAACGCTCAGGGCCTGTTCGATGCCCAGCACGCAGGTGCTGGTTATTCCTAAGGTTTGATGGAGGGATTCCGTCCTTTTATAAAGTTTAAGACTGACATCAGCAGCCTCGGAGATGGAGTTGGATTTCATTAGATATAAAACAGCGACGTCATAGGCAACTCGGAAATCTAGTGGCGGCTGCTACCGTCGTTGTTACTGCCTAATTCACATGCCCCAGACACCCAACGCTGTCTTCCAGTCTTTGAATATAATTAGGTCATTTGACAGAGTGACTGAGGAGGTCTCTGTATTACGCCTTCTTGACCTTTGGGTAGCTTTGCAGTTTATGACCTCTCAATCACCAAAGGGCCATTGAGTAATCTTAGCTTTGGCTGCCCGTTGAACTCCTCAAACATGTCTGGTCTTTTGCGTTTTGCTATTCTACTTTTCCCCAGAGATATCTCGCTGGTTTTGATGATTTCACGTGTATGTGAATCCAAGTCGTTCATCCAGCTGGATGTTCAAATGGAGGTTACGTCCCTCCCACGTTGTTCGTCTGTTTCGATCGACATTGCGAATGTTGATAGATGAACGACCGACTATTTCGACTGCAAATTCTAGAAGTCCATGCAAATAAGAGGCCTCATTTCGATGCACATTCTGCACAGTATCTTCATTAGATTTTATGACGCCCTGAAATTTATAAAAGTGGTCGGCCATCCATTTTAATCAGCTTTATCAASGTGGATTCCATAATRTAAATAATAYAAATAGACAAAACAAAAATTATTTTATATGAAAAACGAAAACCTAAAACGGGGTGATATAAATATAGTTCCACCATTTCCAATCCGGCTACCCTTCGGCCAAAACGGGGTGATATAAATACCCGTATACATCCTCAAAATGGCATATTCATCCTTATCCTTAGACAGGAACATTCATTACTTTACCCTTGGGATTGTGTGCCTTTTGGCTACCTTAAATTCAACTCAAAACCATCCTTTACTATGCATAATCCATAGTATATAGTCCTGATATATCTATTCACTTGTTCTTAATGAAGGTTCTGTTTCTAGGGTTTTAGGCATGGTTTTATTATGTTGATATATTTTTGAAAGTAATAACTAAAACTATTATAATAATAATAGAAGTGGAGTAAAATATTTTGAATAATTATTATAAATTTCAATGATATTTTTAAATAATTATTAAGATGAATATTAAATCTAGACCAATATCAAATTTATGTTAGAGAATTTTTTTTTTTAGTTTTCTTTTAGTTGGTAATTTCCAAAATATTTTGTTTGCATTTAAGATTCCAAATTTAACATGAGTTATTGCATATTTATTATGTATCATATAAATATATAATATTTATGTTTAATGAGTCTAATATGATAAAAGTAGTGAGAGTATATTGATATTTGGTGAGACAATAATTCAATATGAAGAGGATGGAAGGATTTTCAAGATATAAAATTGTGTTTTAATAATTTATCAAAATGAAGAATGTTTCAAAATTCAAGAATTTTGGGTTTATACTATTGATATGTTCCAATTACGGAAACTAAAAGAGAATGCAATATAAATCATTGGATATTTGCATTGATTTCATCAATGATATAACACAAAACATTAGGGCATATTGATTTCAGTCATATAATACAAAACAATAGGGCATACTCATTTCAATGATGATATTAAAAATATGATGAGAAATAAGAGACTTGAAATTATTTCAGCAATGATATAATACAAAACAAAATGGTGCATCTATTTTAGAGATAGTACAACTAAAAATTATTTACAGCAATTAGTGGCTATGATTTCAAAATGACATAATGCAAAATAATCCAATGCATTCATTATAATGATGACACAATGATAAATGATTTAGAGAAATTAGTCGGATTGATTTCAATAATGACATAATGAAAAACAATATGCATTGATTTAAGTGATGATACAATGAAAATGATTAAACACAGTCTAGTAGTTGTATTTATTTCAACAATGATATAACAAAAAGGAGAGTGCAACAAGTTGGTGCTAAAAATGGGGTCATTAGGAACGTACTCACATTTCTAATCGTATAGGTTTGGCAACGCTCGAACCTACAAGAAGCTTGCCATGTAGGTTCATTAACAAGAACACGTGCACGTTCCTAACAAGACCGCGTGCATATTCTTAATAGGAACATGCACGTGTTCTTATTGTGCCCTTTTTTTAAGGACCACATGCACGTTTTGTGTTCATTTTCACACTACGCCTTGCAAATTTACTTCATTGAGCAAGCAAAACCATAGGCCAAGTAAAGGAGAAAATCCTAGGATCTTTCCACCGTGTCTTCCCACGCCCTTTGGAAAGTTGGTCTTCCTTTATGATGATCATAAAGGAATTTATCCCTTCTTATAGTTTCCTCTAGTGTCTTGGGATCATCATACTATATCTTATCTCCGATAAAAGATGGTGTTCGTGCCAATTCTTGCAAGGGGGTGTTTCTCTCTGATTTCAGGCCCTTGGTGTAAATGCGTAGAAATGGGGTTGAAAAACCCATCAAATGCGTTTTATTCAAAGGCCACAATCATGAGCGTCAAGCGCAACACACAGAAGAAGTCCATTTCGGGCTTAAAATCAAGCGAGCGGGCATTTTGTTTCAACAGGGAGGATCCATATATGGAGTAGATCGACAGTCATCGGGTAAGCTTGAGCCATGGAGTTGCACGAGGTTTAGCGCATGGGCTCATCTCTTATGGCCAAAGTCATGAAATGATTAGTCATTTCTGCATTCCAGCTACTGGGACTTTGAAAGACAAGGGGTCGCTTCTCCACTACATTTTGAAACCCCGAAACGTGAAATGTAAAGGCCCCCAGGAGTCGTTTCGGCATTCCGGCTACCAGGACTTTGAAAGACAAGGGGTTGCTTTTCCACTACATTTCGAAACCCTGAAATGCGAAATGTAAAATCCCCCAAGAGCCGTTTCGGCATTTCGGCTACCGGGACTTTGAAAGACAAGGGGTCGCTTCTCCACTGCATTTCGAAACCCCGAAACGTGAAATGTAAAATCCCCCAGGAGTCGTTTCAGCATTCCGGCTACCGCGACTATCAAGGGTGAGGAGTTCACTCCCTCCCATCGCCGATACCCGAAATCCATGGAGAACCTTTGGTTTTAGTGCAAGGTCACAGCCCACTATCATATAGAAAGTAGGGCCAACAGAAAAATATAGGCACCTGTTCAGACCATAGACGGCTAAGAGCCAGATAAGGAAGAAATCCTGGTTGTTGATGTTAAGGGAATATCAAGTCGTTGGTTTGGATAGGGCAATTTTGCAACACAGGGTATCGGTGATCCTAGACACAGCATGCGGAAATCCCCGAAAGGAAAATGCTGAAGCGTCCTTGAAGACAGTTGCATGGCCCTGTGGTTACGTTGAGAATGAAACCCTCCATGGAATGAAGGCTGGCCTCCAATCTTTGGGAAGACAACATGTGGTCACTCTCTACGTATTCAGTCTTGACCACCTTCCATGGAAGAAGCAGTTAATGAATATTGAGCAGGTGGTTGAGACCTCAGCTCAACCCATAAATGGAAGGAGTGGGAAGGGTCAGAAGTAGTCATCTCGTGGTACTCCAATGGATAGTTTCCCTGCAGAATCCATGTCATCTGAAGCAATGTCAGACAAGAAGTTGCATGTACATTCTGAAGGAAGATCATGCGAACGTATATCCTTAAATGAGGTAGCTCAGCTACCCTCTTGGGACCAAGGAGGTGAATTACTCTAAGTATATAGACTCAGTTTTGATATTTTTGTAAGCATGGATGGTAGAGCAGAGCTCCTAACTATAATGTTTTAATGAAGCACTGGTTTTCCTGGCTATGTATCTGTATATAAAATTTCCTTGTTTAATGTAAGGTAGCTCTCTTTTTCATCTTGTTTCGATCTCATACTGAAAGGGTTCATGATTGATTGATTCACATGAATCGTCATGACTATGTTATGATAAAGGATTTATTATAACGTTGTTATGTTCTTTTAGTGTTTCTACTTTTGAATATAAAAAGTTATTATGTTCAAAGTTTTCTTCTACAGGTTGTTGGAATCTCGATGCCTACATCAACCCTTCACATTTCCTCACAGAAGTCTTCCTCCTACTCACCCTTATTACAACTTACTATATGAAGTTGAACCAAGACCTCATCTGCTTGTGCATGCCTGGCCTAGTTTCTGAGTTGGAACGATATTGTTCTGAGTTTACTTACATTCATCACCCTCTATCAACAAATAGTGACACAAACTGATGGGTCTCAGGCTTACTCCTGCTGCAATCCAGGAGTGACTTATGACGCCAATATTTTTGGCACCGTTGTCGGGGACGAACTTGAAAATTTTCCCTGGGATTGAACGACATCGAGCCTTTGATTATGAAGGTGCATCAGGCATCAGAGCCCTACAAGATTGCTATTGTGCACCTGGTGACTCCATTGTGACGACTCCACTGTGGCAAAACTGTTGTTTTAGTTGTGGCTTCCAGAGGTAGACACACGCGGTCCCATCCACAGGTGCCTCTAGCTACACCTGAAGCTGATCTGAAGGTGATTATCAGAAAAGGAAAGGCCTCTAAAAGAAAAACTTCCACCACTGAACCAAGTAGTTTTCCATATACTTCTATAGAAATTCCATTTTCTTCTTCTCATCTTCCTAGTAGACCTTTTTCTAAAGTTTCCCGTTTCCTGAATTTCGGAAGTGTTCTTGCTGAGTTTTCCCCTCTTGGTCTGGGATTGGAGGGAGAAATTCTTGTCACTCCCCTCTCCCCTGAAGTTGTACCTTGGCGTAGACCCTGGACAACAAAAGATCTCCCCACCCCTAGCTTTACCACACCTCATCTTATTATTGTTGCTGCTACTGCACAGAGAGAATCATTTGCTAACCCAAGCCCCTTAGCCTTCTCTCTGAATCCCCCATTGTTCCCCCTTCTACATGGAAGCTCATTTCTAGTATCCCTTGTTCAAGCTTCTTCTCCTCCGAGTTCTCCTCCACCTAATATTCCTATGGCAGGAGAAAATCCCCCCATGACCAGAATGGAGGCTATAATAGTTGCTAGGTATTCTCCCCTTTTGTTAGCTCAACCTCTCAATGCCCTTCTATCAGATGGCTACCTTAAGTAGCTACCCAAGCTTACAAGCGAAGGGGACATAGCTGCAGAAGAACACCTTGAAGCTTTTTACAGTTTTACAGATGATCATGTTATCATGCATGAAGACATATGGATGAGGATTTTCATTCATAGCCTTGAAGGCGGGGCTAGAAAGTGGTTTAGGGCCCTATCTCCTGGATCTATCAATGGGATTGAGGCTTTGGATAATGCCTTTTTGAGATAGTGGGGAGACAAAAAAGACTTCATGTATTACATGACAGAGTTCAGGTCTATGAAGATAAGGGAAGGAGAGTCTATCTCTGATTTCTCCAAGAGATTCAATAAAATGTACAATAAGATCCCCGTTGAAATAAATACCTTAGAAGCCTCTACTAAAATCAATTATTCTAGCACTTTTGATCCCGATTTCTGCCTCCCGTTGAGGGAAAGGAGAGCAACTACTCTGGCTCACATGCAGGATGCAGCCATGGAAGTAGAATCTAACATATTGGTTGTTGACTAACTCAGGAATAAGGTTGATAGAGACATATCCAGGAAGAGACCTAAAGCTTCCCCATCCAATTCCTCTCCCCTTCCCCTTCAGATGGATGAGGTAACTAAAGTGCTAAAGTCTATTTCGTCTAGAATGGAAAGGTGGGAGTTAGAAGGGAAGCCCATGTACATAAATCCCCAAAATATTGATAACAGAGGCTTCAGGAGGCCTAGAAACAATGTGCCACAGGCTTTGCCAAAGGAACAAAGGAGAAAATACAGAGATGATCAAAGGATTCAAACCCCTCTCCAAAATAGCTTAGTTTCTCATGAGGAAGGAGAAGAGATAGATGAGCTCGACCCCAAAATTCACTGTATTGAAGACACTTCCCCTTTTCCCCATTTGACTCAATCTGCATATGAAGGATCCCTTATGAACATTCAAATCAATGAGTGGAGTAAAGGGGAAAAGGAAAATAACACTCGTAACATATATCATCTCAGGTCAAAGAAGAAAGAAGGGAATTTTTATAGCCATGATCAGCCCCTCATAGCGGAAAAACTTGCTAAACCCGTAACAATCAGTACCAAAGAAAAGAAAACTCAGAATACTTCGCTAACAGCCAAAGAACCTATCTCTGAGGTAAGGGAATTTCCTAAGCCTCTTTTCTCCTTTAGTTTTGAGCATGAAATTCAAAAGATTAGAATTCCCATACCCCTCTCAGAACTAGTTAAAAATGAAGATTTCAAAAGGTCCCTCTTCAAACTGTTGCAATCTGAGTCCCCCCAGCCCTCCACAGACTCAGTAAATCTTCAAGATTAAAAGTCAGCAATCGTCCTAGGTCCCATGGTAGAAGACAGAGATGATTCATCCCCTCCCTTCTACACATCCCTGAACATACATGATAAGGTGCTACATAATTTCCTCATGGATTCAGGAGCTTCCCATAACCTTGTGATAAAAATGGTCATGGAAGAATTGGGACTATAAGTGACAAAGGCTTATCATGATTTACACTCTTTTGATTCAAGGAGGGTGCAATGCCTTGGAGTCATCAAAGACTTGGTGGTCTCTTTATTTCAGCTGCCAATGAAGAGTGTGGTCATGGACATTGTAGCAACTGATGTTTCCCCCGAGTTCAGCATGCTGTTGTCAAGATCTTGGATTAAAAAACTTGGAGGGAAATTACAGATGGATATCACATATGCCACCATTCCAGTCTTTGGAGGGGAAACAAGAGGTTGTACAGAGAAGCTCAGCTGGCCTACATTGTTAGTGATGAAGCAGACCCCACCAATCATCCTATCTTTGCGCTTGACACTGATTTGGGGTCTAGTTTATTGCAACTCACTGATACTCTTGAAGCCCCTTTTCAAATCACAAAGAAACCCATATTTAATCACGAGATACCTCCTCCAACCACCTCTGCTTGGAAGATGTTCTTTGACAGAGCTTCTTCTAGCGAAGGTGCTGGCACTGGAGTGGTTTTTGTGTCGCCTTGTCAGGAAACCATATCCCTGTCATACAAGCTAGAATTTGAAGCTACCAATAATGTGGTAGAATATGAAGCTCTTTTTCTGGGTTTAAGGGTTGCAAAAGAAATGGGAATTGAGGAGGTAGTAGTGTTCGGAGATGCTAAGTTGATAATCCAGCAAGTCAGAAATGCTTATCGGGCTAAGCATCTTCGGCTCAAGAGTTACAAAAATGAGGTGTGGGACCTGATTGATAATTTATTTTCAGCGTTCAACATTTCTTTTATTCCAAGAAAGGAAAATACTTTGGCCAATTCCTTAGCTGTCTCAGCTAGTGTGTTCAGGATCCCTCTGTCACCTAAGATCAAATATGATGTTGAGATAAGATATAGGCCACCTATCCTGGACAATATCAAGCATTGGAAGGTATTTGAAGACGATCTTGAAATCAAAAAATTTCTTCATTCTATCGATGAATTTTATGCACTTCACTTTGATCAGGATCCTGATCTCGAAAGTCACCCTCACCCTGAGATATTTTTAAATAAAATTGTTAATCACCATATTATTCATTTGCCTAGCAATCACATTCCCAAGGGACTAGTCCCTTTAGAAAGATTGTTCAATGGAAATGATGTGGTAGTAAAGGGTAGGTTTTTAAATGGAGATGTTGATACAGCAGAGTGGAACATTGGCACACAGGAGGAGCCTAAGTTTGTCAAGTTGTCAAGCAGTTTGACCAAAGAGCAGAGGGCCGAATATACCGAGCTGTTAAGAGAATTTGTTGATGTGTTTGCATGGACCTATGAAGACCTCAAGACATATGACATAGTTGTCATTGAACACAAGATCCCACTGAAGGGAGAGGCTAAGCCATTTAGGCAGAAACTAAGACAGATAAATCCCATGTTATTGCTTGTCATGGAGAGAGAAGTGAAGAAGTTGTTAGATGCCCAAATCATTGTCCCCTTGAGATATTCTGAGTGGGTGGCCAATTTGGTCCCGGTGAGGAAGAAAAGTGGAGAAATCAGGCTCTATGTTGATTTTAGGAACCTGAACAGGAGCTCAAAGAAAGACAACTATCCCTTGCCCAACATGGAACACATATTGCAGAGGGTAACTGGTGCATCTAGGATATCCATGATTGATGGTCTTTCTAGCTATAATCAGATATTAGTCATGCCTGAGGATAGAGAAAAATCAACCTTCACCACTCCTTGGGGCACATTCATGTATGCCAAAATGCCTTTTGGATTAATGAATGCAGGAGCAACATTTCACCGAGCCATGGACATAGCCTTCATCGGGGAGAAAGATCAATTTGTGGTGATCTATCTGGATGACATCACAGCCTTCTCCAAGTCTGATAAGGAGCACCATTGTCACTTGAGGAAATTTTTCTTGAAATGCTAGAGGTTTGGCCTTTCATTAAATCCCAAGAAATCTTTGTTTTCTATGAAGGAGGGGAAGCTGTTAGGCCATATAGTATCAACAGAGGGAGTGAGAATTGATCCCAGCAGGGTAGAGGAAATCTAGACCCTGTCACTTCCCAGGTCTAGAAAGGAAGTTCAAGTTTTTTTAGGGAAGATTAACTTTCTGAGGAGGTTCATCTCAAATTTTGTTGAGTTGGTGAAACACATCACAACCATGCTTAGAAAGGGAAACGAAGTTAAATGGACTGTTGAACCCAGTGAATCTTTTGTCCAAATAAAAAGGGCATTGATTGATGCACCTATGTTGATCAGTCCTGATTATTCCAAGGATTTCCTAATTTTTTCTTTTTCTTCTTTTGATACAGTAGCAACGGTCTTATTGCAGAAAAATGAGGAAGGGAGAGAGAAACCCATTTCCTTCTTCTGTAAGGCATTAAGAGATGCAAAAATCAGGTATGAGATCATGGAGAATAAGGCCTATGCCTTGGTGAAATCTCTCAAAGCTTTCAGAGTCTATGTCTTGCACTCAAGAGTGACTGCATACGTTCCTTCAGCCTCTGTGAAAGACATCCTTATACAATCTGACATAGATGGGAGAAGAGGTAAATGCATTTCCAAGATCCTTGAGTTTGACCTGGAGATAAAGCCCACCAAGTTGGTTAAAGGGCAGGGTTTAGCCAAGATGTTGGTTGAATCCAATTGCAAGGCCTTGGGGGTTATCTTCATCAATGCTTGCTCAGGAAATCAACAAGCTGAGTCGTCCAGCAAAAGCTCTCAGGGTGGCTTATCACTAGAAGAATGCACCTGGTACAGAGACATTTTGTACTTTTTGCAAGAGTTGAAGCCTCCTGATGGAATGGGAAAAAGAAAGGTAAGATATTTAAAGCTCAAGGCGGTCAGACATTGCCTTATTGACCAAGTCTTGCAATGGAGAGATCCTCTAGGGGTGTTTCTGAGGTGTCTTAACCCACAGGAAGCCCATAAAGTTATGTTTGATTTCCATAGAGGCCTTTGTGGAGGGAATCATTTGTAGAAGACCACAACCCACAAAATTCTCAGGGTTGGGTACTACTGGCCCACCTTATTCACTGATGTCTGTAGAGAATTCAGAGCTTGCACAAATGCCAAAGGTTCTCAGGAAAACAGCAGCTCAAATCTCTACCACTAAAGCCTATAGTAGCTTCAACACCCTTTCAACGGTGGGGGCTGGACTTCATTGGAGAAATTCATCCTCCTTCAAGTGGCCTGCACAGGTGGATCCTAACTGCAACAGACTATTTCACCAAGTGGATAGAAGCTGCCCCCACAAGGAGTGCTTCACACAAGGTAATTATCAGCTTCCTGGAGGATATCATAGCCAGATTTGGCTATCCCAGTAGAATTGTCACTGATAATGTTTCTTCTTTCAAGTATGAGCCTATGATTAAGTTCCGTGAGCAGTTCGAGATTTCGCTAATTCACTCCACTCCCCATTATCCTCAAGGCTATGGCCCGGCAGAATCTTCTAATAAAATTCTAATCAAACTCATTAAAAGATTATTGGAAGAAAATAAGAGGGCCTGGGATTCAAAGCTCAAATTCTCTCTATGGGCTGATCGAGTGACAACAAAGAGGTCCCTGGGCACCTCACCTTTTCAACTTATGTATGGGATGGAGGTTGTGCTTCCCACTCAGCTCGCTTTACCTGTAGAGAAATTGTTTCAAGATCATGAAAGAGAGCCAGACCATATGGTCAGAAGAATTCATCAATTGGTGTAAGTGCAATAGGTCAAGGAGCAGGTAATGGACATAGCTCATAGTCATCAATAGAAGATCAAGCAGGCCTTTGACAGGAAGGTCAGGAAGGAGGAATTCGAGATGGGAGATTTGGTGTTTAAGTGGGATGCACCCAGGCAGGATAGGGGCAAACAGAACAAGTTTGATGCCCTCTGGATCGGGCCCTTCAAAATATCTGAAGTATTCTTAAATAACATGTACAATTTGCAGGATTTGGAGGGTGAAGAGGTTTTAACGGCCCAATAAATGGGCATTTCCTGAATAAATGTTTTGCTTGAGCCTTAGACGACTCCTCTGTTTTTGTAAATATTGTTTTTTTGCTTATTTTCGGCTTAATAAATGACTCCATAGCCCAATGGAAGGAAACTGGAACGAAAGAAGGAGTTCTTAGAGCATCGCAGGGATGACTCTATCCCCCATGGAGCCTAATGTTAGCACCAATTCTTGCAAGGGGGTGTTTCTCTCTGATTTCAGGCCCTTGGTGTAAATGCGTAGAAATGGGGTTGAAAAACCCATCAAATGCATTTTATTCAAAGGCTGAAGTCATGAGCGCCAAGCGCAACACACAGACGAAGTCCATTTAGGGCTTAAAATCAAGTGAGCGGGCATAGTGTTTCAATGACGAGGATCCATAGATGGAGCAGATCGACGATCATTGGGTAAGCTTGAGTCGCAGAGTTGCATGAGGTTTATTGCATGGGCTCATCTCTTATGGCCAAAGTCATGAAATGATTAGTCATTTCGGTATTCCAGCTACCGAGACTTTGAAAGACAAGGATTCGCTTCTCCACTGCATTTCGAAACCCCAAAACGCGAAATGTAAAATCCCCCAGGAGCTGTTTCGGCATTCCAACTACTAGGACTTTGAAAGAAAATGGGTTGCTTCTCCACAACATTTCGAAACCCCAAAAAACAAAATGTAAAATCCCCCAGGAGTCATTTCAACATTTCGGCTACTAGGACATTGAAAGACAAGGTGTCCCTTCTCCACTACATTTCAAAACCCCGAAACATGAAATGTAAAAGCCCCTAGGAGCATTTTTGGCCTTTCGGCTACCGAGACTATCAAGGGTGAGGAGTTCACTCCCTCCCATCGTCGATACCCAAAATCCATGGAGTACCTTTGGTTTTAGTGCAAGGTCACAACCCACTATCATATAGAAAGTAGGGCCAAAGGGAAAATATAGGTGCAGGTTCACACCACAGACAACTAAGAGCTGGATAAGGAAGAAATCCTGGCCATCGATGTTAAGGGAAGATCAAGTCATTGGTTTGGATAGGGAAATTTTGCAACACAGGGTATCGGGGATCCTAGACACAGCATGAGGAAATCCCCGAAAGTAAAATGTCAAAGCATCCTTGAAGAAAGTTGCATGGCCCTGTGGTTACGTTGAGAATGAAACCCTCCATGGAATGAAGGTTGGCCTCCAAGCTTTGGGAAGTTGACACGTGGTCTCTCTCTACGTATTCAGTCTCGACCACCCTCCATGGAAGAAGTAGTTAATGAATATTGAGCAGGTGGTTGAGACTTCAGCTCAACCCATAAATGGAAGGAGTTGGAAGGGTCAGAAGAAGTCAGCTTGTGGTACTCCGATGGATAGTTTCCCTGCAGAAGCCATGTTGTCTGAAGTAGTGTCAGACAAGAAGTTGCATGTACAGTCTGAAGGAATATCATGCGCACGTAAAGCCTTAAATGAGTTAGCTCAGCTACCCTCCTGGGGCCAAGGAGGTGAATTACTCTGAGTATATAGACTCGGTTTTGATATTTTTCTAAGCATGGATGGTAGAGCATAGCTCCCGACTGTATTGTTTTAATGAAGCACTAGTTTTCCTGGCTATGTATCTGTATATGAAATTTCCTTGTTTAGTGTAAGGCAACTCTCTTTTTCATCTTGTTTCGATCTCATATTGAAAGGATTCATGATTGATTGATTCACATGAATCATCATGACTTTGTTATGTTCTTTTAGTGTTTCTGCTTTTGAATATAAGAAGTTTTTGTGTTCAAAGTTTTTTTCTACAGGTTGTTGGAAGCTCGATGCCTACAGTAGCCCTTCACATTTCCTAATAGAAGTCTTCCTCCTAATCACCCTTATTACAACTTACTGTCTGAAGTTGAACCAAGACCTCATCTGCTTGTGCATGCCTGGCCTAGTTTCTGAGTTAGAACGATATTGTTCTGAGTTTACTTCCATTCATCACCCTTTATCAACAAATAGTGACACAAACGGATGGGCTTCAGGCTTACTCCTGCTGCAATCCAGGAGTGACTTCTTTTGCCAACAGATGGTATCCCACTCAAGTACCTATGAATCTTAACTTGTTCATCCTTGATGAAAGAGACATATCTCAGTAGCTCTAAAAACCTTCTCTCATACTCATCTATGGTCATGCTCCCATGCTTGAGTTCAAAGAAATCCTTCATTTTCTTATCATAGTATCATTTGGTTAAGTATTTCTTTTGAAAATACCTCTTGAATTCCATCCAAGTAACCTTCTTCTTATAAATGTGTTACACCTGCACAAATTGGTCCCACCACATTGATGTTTTTCCTTTGAGTTGATAGATGGAAATTCTTAATTATTCTTGTGAGGAGTGATTATGTAACTGGAAGTACTTCCTCATGCCCAACAACTAGATCTCTGCATCCTCATCCTTCTTTTGTTCACCATCAAATGTAGGAGGCTTGATATTATTCATCTCTCCTTGTAGCTCATGTATTCCAGGCCTCCTCTTATGCTTTCTTATAGGGGATGGACTTGAATTGTTGTGTGCTCTCCTAATTGAATCCTTGGGGAGTGTTGGTCATGCCTGCCAACACTACTTGTTCTTCTCCTCTGATCATGAAATCTATGACTCCTTGATTTGCTTGTCCCAGTCTCATTATCCATCTTATTCTCTATTATGTCCAAGCTCTGCATTGACTTTATGTTGAAACCTTCTTACTGCTCCCTGGATCTCATAAGCCTCTCATTATAAGATTTATAGCTTTGGACATCCTTTTGCATATTTTTTTATGGTTTCTACTAAGTTCATTCTTTCATCTTTGTCTTCTCCATGTTAATTTGAATTTGTACCTTCATTACTCAAACTCACATACAACCCCCTAACTTCCTCTTCATGGTTGTAAGTCCTCTAAGTATCTTCCATTTTGTTGATCTCTATGTTGATCATGTTTTGATCTAAATTATGTTAAATCTGCAAAATGTGTAGGAAAAAAGATTTGTTAGAATAAATAATTTAACAAATTCATGAAAATTATGCACAATTCTATTCCAATAATGCATCATAATTATTTCTTTCGATTTCTTGTGAAATTAACTGCCCAGATCAATTTTCTGGTTGGTTATCTAGACTCCTCTTCCTAATACCCTTCCATGAACATGCCATCAACACTTAACCATTTTTCCATCTATGAAAACTCATAGATTCATAACCTTGTAACTTTCCTTTCATAAGTTCATCCGAGAAGTCTCAATACTTAACCATTTTTCCATCTACACAGACTCGTTGACTCACAAGCTCATAATCTTGTAACCTTCCTTTCATATGTCTATTCGAGAAGTCTCAACACTTAAACCATTTTTCCAACTACATGAACTTGCAAACTCATAATATTGTAACCTTTCTTTCATAAGTCCTTCTGAGAAGTCTCAACACTTCACCATTTTTCCATCTACCCAGACTCGCGGACTCATAACCTTGTAACCTTCCTTTCATAATTCCATCCAAGTCTCAACACTCAACCATTTTTCCATATACGTGGACTCGTGGACACACAGACTCATAATATTGTAACCCTCCTTTCATAAGTTCATTCGAGAAGTCTTAACACTTAACCATTTTCCCACTTCTTACCATGGTTTCATGGGATTGACACTTGGCCTGCCACATGGCTCCACATTAACTGCCACTTGCCACCCATTTCCACTATGTATCTGCCACTATGGAAGTACACATCAAACTTATTCCACGTCATCTTACATGTGGCCCTCACATCATGCTGACGTTATCGTACGGAAAAATACGGAAATTTTTCCGATTTAACCTAATTTTGAATTTTTCCAAAATACCCAGAAAAGTCCAATTCTGCTTAATCTTGAAATTTCTTTTTGGTCTCCATTGGAAATCTATGACCAAGCTCAATAGAACAAATTTTGGTATTTTGCACATGGATTCGACCCTTATACCTGTAATTTGATTCATGTGCATCGAATTCCTCATGATTTCCTCTATGGAAACTAGGGATTTTTCCCAATTTCACCATGAAGGAATACAACTTCCAAAATTTCAGCCAATTCATCTCGATAAACTTCAATTTAACCATTGTAGAAATAAAGTCCTCGTGTGCACCACTGGCTGATATTCCTAGAATGGATTCATTCAATTCACCCACTAACTAGAAATATATTTAAACAATTTTCGCCCAGCCTGCCATGGCCTTACTGTAACTTCAAATTTGACCACTTACAGGTCTAAATTTGTTCGGAAAAAAGATTATAAACAAGGAATATCTCATCTATAGAACAAATTTCCCCAACCTGCTTGTGAAATTCCTCTCAATTTCACTATTGTAATTTAAGAAAAAAAAAAACAAGTTCCAGACATCCTCTACAACTACATTTCGGAAATTTTTCGACATGCGCTCTATTAATTGGATCCATGCAGGGTTCAATGTTGAAAACTGGAGCTCTCATACCACTTTCTAATGTACCCATTACCAACCACTGAACAAAATTTGTTTGATACACTTTGTAATGTACCTAGCAACCCATGATGGACCATGCCACGCAAAACTCTCTATTTTACCACTCTCATACCATTAAATATATTGATATGTTCTGCATATGAATAGAGTAAAATGAAATAATAAAAAAATTCAACAATAATAATTCATACATATAGACAATAAAAATTCCATAATAGAACATCATAATTCATAACATAACATTTTCATAAATACATAAAGATAATTATCTTTAGTGGATTAGACACCAACTACATGTAGACCTTTCACGTTTCTCCTAGCCATAGACCACAATGCTCATAATATTAGTAGTGGGTCACCCCCAAGCTAGGGATAAAATCTACCCTTGAAAAGGAAGTTCTAAGCCAATCTAAGGTCTGACACTCAACAACAATTCTCAACTTCAGGTGCCTACCCTCACATCCAGTCTACATTCTCTCATTCCCCACATGCCCGTCCCACCCCAAGAAGTGTGCCTCTTCTCTTGTCAACAATCCCTTGTTTGCCCACTTCCCTTTCTGGGGTTTCAACAACAAGTCGAACAAGAAGTCTCAGACCCCTGCAGCTGCAAATTGGCCTCTAGAAACCATCCTACAGTCCCACATCCCCGACATGCCTATCCCACCCCAGGAAGTGTGCCCCTTCTCTTCTCAACGGTCCCTCAGATGCCCCACTTCCCTTCCAGGGCTTCAACAACAGACTGGACAGGGAGTCTCAGAGCACTGTAGTTGGAGCTTGTCACCTTGGGAATTAATTCCCAGCAGTTCCCTCACCTTAAGGGAATGCTCACACGCCCGATAACCCACTTCCTCCAAACATCAAATCTTTCACTTGGAAATAAATACCTATGGGCCTGATAACCCGCTTCTTCGACCATGAGACTAACAACTCGACTCTTCGACCTACAACAGAATCGAGTACTAGTACATATGGTATCATGGATGAGTGAAAAATGGTAAGAATCATGAAGGAATAATATCCCGATGGG
>JASDQU010739257.1:25295-65066 GCA_032191745.1 Picea mariana | reverse complement strand
TTACGACCCCGGGAAGTTGATGTACTAACTTACCCAAACGGGGCCCACATGATTTTTGGCGCTTCATCTCCTAGGGTTAGGTTTTTGGATGTCTATGACTTTTGGCATTCTTGTCTATTGTAAAAAGGCCTCTAGAGCCTCATTGCAATCATCTTCTCATGGATGTGAGTACCAGCCACATCTCTTCTTAGAGATAAGCTACTAGCGCCCTAGCTAGTTTATTTCCATTCTATCTGTAAGCATATTTCAGTCATTTGTTATTAATGAAATGAACTCTTATTTCCACTGCATCTCTGCGTTTATGTGTATTTCTGTATTTCATTGTGTTCCCACATAAATCTGGATCATCCTACTCACCCTTATTACAACTTATTTTCTGAAGTTGAACCAAGACCTCATCTGCTTGTGCATGCTTGGCCTAGTTTCTGAGTTAGAACGATATTGTCCCGAGTTTACTTCCATTCATCACCCTCTATCAACAAATAGTGACACAAACTGATGGGCCTCAGGCTTACTCCTACTGCAATCCAGGAGCGACTTATGATGCCAATATTTTTGGCATCGTTGTCGGGGACAAAGTTGAAAATTTTCACTGGGATCGAACGACATCGAGCCTCTGATTATGAAGGTGCATCAGGCATTAGAGCCCTATGAGATTGCTACTGTGCACCTAGTGAGTCCATTATGACGACTCCACTGTGGTGAACCTATTGTTTTAGTTGTGGCTTCCAGAGGTAGACACACGCGGTCCCATACACAGATGCCTCTAGCTACACCTGAAGCTGATCCGAAGGTGATTATCAAAAAAGGAAAGGCCTATGAAGGAGAAACTTCCATCGTTGAACCAGGTAATTTTCTGTATCCTTCTATAGAAATTCCATTTTCTTCTTCTCATCTTCCTAGTAGACCTTTTTCTAAAGTTTCTCATTTCCTGAATTTTGGAAGTGTTCCTGCTGAGTTTTCCCCTCCTGGTTTGGGATCGGAGGGAGAAATCCTTGTCACTTCCCCTCTCCCCTGAAGTTGTACCTTGGCGTAGACCCTGGACCACAGAAGATCTCCCCACCCCTAGCTTTACCACTCCTCCTCTTATTACTATTGTTGCTACTGCACAGAGAGAAGCATCTGCTAACCCAATCCCCTTAGCCTTCTCTCTGAATCCCCCATTGTTCCCCCTTCTACCTGGAAGATCATTTCCAGTATCCCTTGTTCGAGCTTCTTCTCCTCTGAGTTCTCCTCCACTTAATATTTCTATGGCATGAGAAAATCCGCCCATGACCAGAATGGAGGCTATAATAGCTGCTAGATATTCTCCCCTTTTGTTAGCTCAACCTCTTAATGCCCTTTTAGCAGATGGCTACCTTAAGGAACTGCCCAAGTTTATAGATGAAGGGGACATAGCTGCAGAAGAACACCTTGAAGCCTTTTACAGTTTTACAGATGATCATGTTATCATGCATGCAGATGTATGGATGAGGATTTTCGTTCATAGCCTTGAAGGTGGGGCTAGAAAGTGGTTTAGGGCCCTGCCTCCTAGATCTATCGATGGGATTGAGGCTTTGGATAATTCCTTTTTGAGATAGTGGGGAGACAAAAGAGACTTCATGTATTACATGACAAAGTTTGGGTCTTTGAAGAGAAGGGAATTAGATTTTGTCTCTGATTTCTCCAAGAGATTCAGTAAAATATACAATAAGATCCCCGTTGAAATAAATCCCTCAGAAGCCTTTGCTAAAATCAATTATGCTGGTGCTTTTGATCTCGATTTCTGCCTCCTGTTGAGGGAAAGGGGAGAAACTACTCTAGCTCACATGAAGGATACAACCATGGAAGTAGAATCTAACATATTGGTTGTTGACCGACTCAGGAATAAGGCTGATAGAGACATATCCAGGAAGAGACCTGAAGCCTCCCCATACAATTCCTCTCCCCTTCCCCTTCAGACGGACGAGGTAACTAAAGTGCTAAATTCTCTTTCGGCTAGAATGGAAAGGTGGGAGTTAGAAGGGAAGCCCATGTACATAAATCCCCAAAATATTGATAACAAAGGCTTCAGGAGGCCTAGAAACAATGTGCCACAGGCTTTGCCAAGGGAACAAAGGAGCAAAGATAGAGATGATCAAAGGATTCAAACCCCTCTCCAAAATAGCCTAGTTTCTCATGAGGAAGGAGAAGAGATAGATGAGCTCGACCCCGAAATTCAATATATTGAAGACACTTCCCCTTTTCCCCATTTGACTCAATCTACATATGAAGGATCCCTTATGAACATTCAAATCAATGAGTGGAGTAAAGAGGAAAAGGCCAACAACACTCCTATCAGATATCATCTCAGGTCAAAGAAGAAAGAAGGGAATTTTGATAGCCATGATCAGCCCCTCATAGCGAAAAAACATGCTAAACCTGCAACAATCACTACTAAAGAAAAGAAAACTTATAATACTTCGCTAACAGCCAAAGAACCTATCTTTGAGGTAAGGGAAACTCCTAAGCCTCTTTTCTCCTTTAGTTTTGAGCATGAAATTCAAAAGATTATAATTCTCGTACCCCTCTTAGAACTAGTTAAAAATGAATATTTCAAAAGGTCCCTCTTCAAACTAATACAATCTGAGTCCCCCCAGCCCTCCATAGACTCGGTAAATCTTCAAGATTAAAAGCTAGTAGTCGTCCTAGGTCCCATGGTAGAAGACAAAGATGATTCATCCCCTCCCTTCTACACATCCCTGAACATACATGATAAGGTGCTACATAATTGCCTCTTGGATTCAGGAGCTTCCCACAACCTTATGCCCAAAATGGCTATGGAAGAATTGGGACTGGAAGTGACAAAGGATTATCACGATTTACACTATTTTGATTCAGGGAGGGTGCAATGCCTTGGAGTCATCAAAGAGTTGGTGGTCTCTTTATTTCAGCTGCCAATGAAGAGTGTGGTCATGGACATTGTAGTAGCTGATGTTCCCCCCAAGTTCAATATGTTGTTGTCAATATCTTGGATTAAAAAACTTGGAGGGACATTATAGATGAATCTCACATATGCCACCATTCCAGTCTTTGGAGGGGAACGCAAGAGGTTGTACAGAGAAGCTCAACTAGCCTACATTGTTGGTGATGAAGTAGACCCCACCAATCATCCTATCTTTGTGTTTGACATTGATTTGGGGTCTAGTTTATTGCAGCTCACTAATACTCTTGAAGCCCCATTTGAAATCAGAAAGCAACCCATATTTAATCACGAGATACCTCCTCCAACCACCTCTGTTTAGAAGATGTTCTTTGACGGAGCTTCTTCTAGCAAAGGCGCTGGCGCTGGAGTGGTTTTTGTGTCACCTTGTCAAGAAACCATATTCCTGTCATACAAGCTAGAATTTGAAGCTACCAATAATGTGGCAGAATATGAAGCTCTTGTTCTGGGTTTAAGGGTCGCAAAAGAAATGGGAATTGAGGAGGTAGTAGTGTTCGGAGATGTTGAGTTGATAATCCAAGAAGTCATAAATGCTTATCGAGCTAAGCATCCTCAGCTCAAGAGTTACAAAAATGAGGTGTGGGACCTAATTGATAATTTCTTCTCAGTGTTCAACATTTCTTTTATTCCAAGAGAGGAAAATACTTTGGTTGATTCCTTAGCTGTCTCAACTAGTCTGTTCATTATCCCTCTGCCGCCTAAGATCAAATACGATGTTGAGATAAGATACAGGCCATCTGTCCCAGACAATATCAAGCATTGGAAGGTATTCGAGGACGATCTTGAAATAAAAAAAATTCTTCAGTCTATCGTTCAATTTTATTCACTGCACATTGATCAGGATCCTGATCTCGAAAGTCACCCTCACCCTGAGATATTTAAAAAAAAAATTGCTAATCACCATATTATTCATTTTCCTAGCAATCACATTCCCAAGGGACTAGCTCCTTTAGAAAGACTGTTCGATGGAAATGATGTCGTATTAAAGGGTAGTTTTTTAAATGGAGATGTTGATACAGCGGAGTGGAACATCAGCACACAAGAGGAGCCTAAGTTTGTCAAGTTGTCAAGCAGTTTGACCAAAGAGTAGAGGGACGAATATACCGAGCTATTAAGAGAATTTGTTGATGTGTTTGCATGGACCTATGAAGACCTCAAGACATATGACATAACTATCATTGAAAACAAGATCCCACTGAAGAGAGAGGCTAAGCCATTTAGATATAAGCTAAGATAGATAAATCCAATGTCATTTCTTGTCATGGAGAGAGAAGTGAAGGAGTTGTTAAATGCCAAAATCATTGTTCCCTTGAGATATTCTGAGTGGGTGGCCAATTTGGTCTCGATGAGGAAGAAAAGTGGAGAAATCAGGCTCTATGTTGATTTTAGGAACCTGAATAGGAGCTCAAAGAAAGACAACTATCCCTTGCCCAACATGGAACACATATTGTAGAGGGTAACTAGTGCATCTAGGATATCCATGATTGATGGTTTTTCTGGCTGTAATCAGATATCAGTCATGCCTAAGGATAGAAAAAA
Organism: Picea mariana; assembly: GCA_032191745.1. Lineage (NCBI taxonomy): Eukaryota > Viridiplantae > Streptophyta > Pinopsida > Pinales > Pinaceae > Picea > Picea mariana. The sequence goes on along the minus strand of JASDQU010739257.1, from coordinate 60,565 downwards.
AACAACCTTCACCACTCTTTGGGGCACATTCATGTATGCCAAAATGCCTTTTGGATTAATGAATGCAGGAGCAACATTTCAGCGAGCCATGGACATAGCCTTCATAAGGAAGAAAGATCAATTTGTGGTGATCTATCTGGATGACATCACAGTCTTCTCCAAGTCTGATAAGGAGCATCGTTGTCACTTGAGGAAAGTTTTCTTGAAATTCCAGAGGTTTGGCCTTTTCTTAAATCCCAAGAAATGTTTGTTTTCTATGAAGGAGGGGAAGCTGTTAGGCCATATAGTATCAACAGAGGGAGTGATAATTGATCCCAGTAGGGTAGAGGCAATTTAGACCCTATCACTTTCTAGGTCTAGAAAGGAAGTTAAGGTTTTTTTAGGGAAGATTAACTTTTTGAGGAGGTTCATCTCAGATTTTGCTAAGGTTGTGAAACACATCATAGCCATGCTTAGAAAGGGAAATGAATTTAAATGGACTAATGAACCCAGTAAATCTTTTGTCCAAATAAAAAGGGCATTGACAGAGGCACCTATGCTGATCAGTCCTGATTATTCCAAGGATTTCCTAATTTTTTCTTTTTCTTCTTTTGATACAGTAGTAATGGTCTTATTGCAGAAAAATGAGGAAAGGCAAGAGAAACCCATTTCCTTCTTCAGTAAGGCATTAAGAGATGAAAAAATCAGGTATGAGATCATGGAGAATAAGACCTATGCCTTGGTGAAAGATCTCAAAGCTTTCAGAGTCTATGTCTTACACTCAAGAGTGATTACGTACGTTCTTCAGCCTCTGTGAAAGACATCGTTATACAGCCTAACATAGATGGGAGAAGAGGTAAATGAATTGCCAAGATCCTTGAGTTTGACCTGGAGATAAAGCCCACCAAGTTGATTAAAGGGAAGGGTTTAGCTAAGATGTTGGTTGAATCCAATTGCAAGGCCTTGGGGGTTAGCTTCATCAATGCTTGCTCAGGAAATCACCAAGCTGAGTCGTCTAGCAAAATCTCTCAGGGTGGATCATCACTAGCATAATGCACCTGATACAGAGACATTTTGTACTTTCTGCAAGATTTGAAGCCTCTTGATGGAATGGAAAAAAGCAAGGCAAGAGCTTTAAAGCTCAAGGTGGTAAGATATTGCCTTATTGACCAAGTCTTGCACTGGAGAGATCCTCTAGGGGTGTTTCTAAGGTGTCTTAACCCACAGGAAGCCCAGAAAGTTATGTTTGAGTTCCATAGCGGCCTTTGTGGAGGGAATCATTTCTAGAAGACCACAACCCATAAAATTCTCAAGGTTGGATACGACAGGCCCACATTATTCACTGATTCTTGTAGAGAATTCAGAGCTTACATCAAATACCAAAGGTTCTCAGGAAAGCAACAACTCAAATATCTACTGCTAAAGCCTATAGTAGCTTCAACACCCTTTCAATAGTGGGGGTTGGACTTCATTGGAGAAATTCATCCTTCTTCAAGTGGCCAACACAGGTGGATCCTAACTGCAACTGACTATTTCACCAAGTGGATAGAAGCTTCCCCCACAAGGAGTGCTTCACACAAGGTAATTATCAGCTTCCTGGAGGATATCATAGCCAGATTTGGCTGTCCCAGCAGAATTGTCACTGATAATGTTGCTTCTTTCAAGTCTGAGCCTTTGGTTAAGCTCTGTGAGCGGTTCAAGATTTCACTAATTCACTCCACTCCCTATTATCCTCAAGGAGATGGACTGGCAGAATCTTCCAATAAAACTCTAATCAAACTCATTAAAAGATTATTGGAAGACAATAAGAGGGCCTGGGATTCAAAGATCAAATTTTCTCTATGGGTCGATCGAGTGACAACAAAGAGGTCCCTGGGCACCTCACCTTTTCAACTTGTGTATGGTATGGAAGTTGTGTTTCCCACTCAACTCACTTTAGCTGTAGAGAAATTCTTTCAAGATCATGAAGGAGAGCCAGATCATATGGTCAAAAGAATTCATTAATTGGTGGAAGTGCAGCAGGTCAGGGAGCAGGTAATGGACATAACTCATAGTCATCAACAGAAGATCAAGCAGGCCTTTGATAGGAAGGTTGGGAAGGAGGAATTTGAGCTAGGAGATTTGGTGTTTAAGTGGGATGCACCCTGACATGATAGGGGAAAACACAGCAAGTTTGATGCCCTCTAGATCAGGCCCTTCAAAATATCTGAAGTATTCTTAAATAACACGTACAAGTTGCAGGATTTGGAGGGTGAACGGGTTTTTAACAGCCCAATAAATGGGCATTTCCTGAAGAAATGTTTTGTTTGAGCCTTAGACCACTCCTCTGTTTTTGTAAATATTGTTTTTCTGTTTATTTTCGGATTAATAAATGACTCCATAGCCCAATAGAAGGCAACTGGAACCACAGAAGGAGTTCTTAGAGCATCGCAGGGATGACGCTATCCCCCATGGAGCCTAATGTTAGAGCCAATTCTTGCAAGGGAGTGTTTCTCTCCTATTTCAGGCCCTTGGTGTAAATGAATAGAAATGGGGTTGAAAAACCCATCAAATGCATTTTATTGAAAGGCCAAAGTCATGAGCGCCAAGTGAAACACACAGAAGAAGTCCATTTCGGGCTTAAAATCAAGCGAGGGGGCATTTTGTTTCAACGAGGAGGATCCATAGATGGAGCAGATCGACGGTCATTGAGTAAGCTTGAGCTATAGAGTTGCACAAGGTTTAGCGCATGGGCTCATCTCTTATGGCCAAAGTCATGAAATGATTAGTCGTTTCGGTATTCCGGTTACTCGGACTTTGAAAGACAAGGGGTCGCTTCTCCACTGCATTTTGAAACTCCAAAATGCGAAATGTAAAATCCCCTAGGAGCCATTTCAACATTCCATATACCGGGACATTGAAAGACAAGGGGTCACTTCTCCACTACATTTCAAAACCCCAAAACTCGAAATGTAAAATCCCCCAGGAGTCGGTTCGACATTTCGGCTACCAGGACATTGAAAGACAAGGGGTTGCTTCTCCACTACATTTCGAAACCCCAAAACATGAAATGTAAATGCCCCTAGGAGCCATTTTGGCATTCCGGCTACCGAGACTATCAAGGGTGAGGATTTCACTCCCTCCCATCGACGATACCTGAAATCCATGGAGTACCTTTGGTTTTAGCGCAAGGTCACAACCCACTATCATATAGAAAGTATAGCCAAAGGGAAAAGATAGGTGCCTGTTCAGACCACAGATGGCTAAGAGCCGGATAAGGAAGAAATATTCTCCATCGATGTTAAGGGAAGATCAAGTCATTGGTTTGGATAGGGAAATTTCACAACACAGGGTATTGGGGATCCTAGACACAGCATGAGGAAATCCCCAAAAGGGAAATGCCGAAGCATCCTTGAAGACAGTTGCATGGCCCTGTGGTTACATTGTGAATGAAACGTTCCATGGAATGAAGGTTGGCCTCCAAGATTTGGGAAGCCCACACATGGTCACTCTCTACGTATTCAGTCTCGACCACCCTCCATGGAAGAAGCAGTGAATGAATATTGAGTAGGTGGTTGAGACCTCAGCTCAACCCATAAATGGAAGGAGTGGGAAGGGTTAGTAGCAATCAGCTTGTACTACTTCGATGGATAGTTTCCCTGTAGAAGCCATGTCGTCTGAAGCAGTGTCAGATAAGAATTTGCATGTACAGTCTAAAAGAATATAATGCGCACGTAAATCCTTAAATGAGGTAGCTCAGCTACCCTCCTGGGGCCAAGGAGGTGAATTACTCTCAGTATATAGACTCGATTTTGATATTTTTGTAAGCATGGATGGTAGAGGAGAGCTCCCAATTGTATTGTTTTAATGAAGCACTGGTTTTCCTGGCTATGTATCTATATATGAAATTTCCTTGTTTAGTATAAGACAACTCTCTTTTTCATCTTGTTTCAATCTCATATTGAAAGGGTTCATGATTGATTGATTCACATGAATCGTCATGATTGTGTTATGATAAAGGATTTATTATAATGTTGTTATGTTCTTTTAGTGTTTCTTATTTTGATTATAAGAAGTTCTTGTGTTCAAAGTTTTATTCTACTGGTTGTTGGAAGCTCGATGCCTACAACATCCCTTCTCATTTCCTCACAAAATTCTTCCTCCTACTCACCCTTATTACAACTTATTGTCTGAAGTTGAACCAAGACCACATCTGCTTGTGCATGCCTAGCCTAGATTCTGAGTTAGAATGATATTGTTCCAAGTTTAGTTCCATTCATCACCCTCTATCAACAAATAGTGACACAAACTAATGGGCTTCAGGCTTACTCCTACTGCAATCCAGGAGTGACTTCTGACGCCAACATATGGTATCCCACTCAAGTACCTATGAATCTTAACTTGTTCATCCTTGATGAAAGAGACATATTTCAGTAGCTCTAAAAACCTTCTCTCATACTCATCTATGGTCATGCTCCCATGCTTGAGTTCAAAGAAATCCTTCATTTTCTTATCATAGTATCATTTGGTTAAGTATTTCTTTTGAAAATACCTCTTGAATTCCATCCGAGTAACCTTCTTCTTATAAATGTGTTACACCTGCACAAATTGGTCCCACCACATTGATGTTTTTCCTTTGAGTTCATAGATGAAATTGTTAATTATTCTTGTGAGGAGTGATTATGTAACTGGAAGTACTTCCTCATGCCCAACAGCTAGGTCTGTACATCCTCATCCTTCTTTTGTTCACCATCAAATGTAGGAGGCTTGATCTTATTCATCTCTCCTTGTAGCTCATGTATTCTAAGCCTCCGCTTATGCTTTCTTATAGGGGATGGACTTGAATTGTTGTGTGCTCTCCTAATTGAATCCTTGGGGAGTGTTGGTCATGCCTGTCAACACTACTTGTTCTTCTCCTCAGATCATGAGTTATGTGACTCCTTGATTTTCTTGTCCCAGTCTCATTATCCATCTTATTCTCTATTATGTCCAAGCTTTGCATTGACTTTATGTTGAAACCTTCTTACTACTCCCTGGATCTCATAAGCCTCTCATTATAAGATTTATAACTTTGGACATTCTTTTGCATATCTTTTATGGTTTCTACTAAGTTCATGCTTTCATCTTTGTCTTCTCCATGTTCATTTGAATTTGTACCTTCATTAGTCAAACTCACATACAACCCCCTAACTTCCTCTTCATGGTTGTAAGTCCTCTAAGTATCTTCCATTTTGTTGATCTCTGTGTTGATCATGTTTTGATCTAAATTATGTTAAATCTGCAAAATGTACAGGAAAAGAGATTTGTTAGACTAAATAATTTAACAAATTCATGAAAATTATGCACAATTCTATTCCAATAATGCATCAGAATTATTTCTTTCGATTTGTTGTGAAATTAACTACCCAGATCAATTTTCTGGTTGGTTATCTAGACTCTTCTTCCTAATACCCTTCCATGAACATGCCATCAACATTTAACCATTTTTCCATCTACGCGGACTCATAGATTCATAACCTTGTAACTTTCCTTTCATAAGTTCATCCGAGAAGTCCCAATACTTAACCATTTTTCCATCTACACGGACTCGTTGACTCGCAGACTCATAATCTTATAACCTTCCTTTCATATGTCTATTCGAGAAGTATCAACACTTAAACCATTTTTCCAACTACATGAACTTGCAGACTCATAATATTGTAACCTTTATTTCATAAGTCCTTCTGAGAAGTCTCAACACTTCACCATTTTCCCATCTACCCAGACTCGCGAACTCATAACCTTGTAACCTTCCTTTCATAATTCCATCTGAGAAGTCTCAACACTCAACCATTTTTCCATATATCTGGACTCATGGACTCACAGACTCATAATATCTTAGCCCTCCTTTCATAAGTTCATTTGAGAAGTCTTAACACTTAACCATTTTCCCACTTCTTACCGTGGTTTCATGGGACTGACACTTGGCCTGCCACATGGCTCCACATTAACTGCCACTTGCCACCCATTTCCACCACGTATCTGCCACTATGGAAGTACACATCAAACTTATTCCATGTCATCTTACATGTGGCTCTCACATCATATTGACATCATCGTATGGAAAAATACAGAAATTTTTCCGATTTCACCTAATTTTGAATTTTTCCAAAATACCCAAAAACGTCCAATTCTGCTTAATTTCGAAATTTCTTTTTGGCCTCCATTGGAAATCTATGACCAAGCTCAATAGAACAAATTTTGGTATTTTTCACATGGATTCGACCCTTATACATGTAATTCGATTCATGTGCATTGAATTCCTCATGAATTCCTCTATGGAAACTAGGGATATTTCCCAATTTCACCTAATTTCACCATGAAGGAATACAACTTCCAAAATTTCAACCAATTCATCCCGATAAACTTCAATTTAACCATTGTAGAAATAAATTCCTCATGTGCACCATTGGATGATATTCCTAGAATGGATTCATTCAATTCACCCACTAACTGGAAATATATTTAAACAATTTTTGCCCAATCTGCCATGGCCTTACTGTAACTTCAAATTTGACCACTTACAGGTCTAAATTTGTCCGGAAAAAAGATTATAAATAAGGAATGTCTCATCTATAGAACAAATTTCCCCAACCTGCTTGTGAAATTCCTCTCAAATTCACTATTGTAATTAAAAAAAAAAAAAAAAAAACAGTTCCCGACATCCTGTACAACTACATTTCGGAAATTTTTCGACATGTGCTCTATTAATTGGATCCATGTAGGTTCAGTGTTGAAAACTAGAGCTCTCATACCACTTTCTAATGTACCCATTACCAACCACTGAACAAAATTTCTTTGATACACTTTGTCATGTTCCTAGCAACCCATGATGGGCCACGCCACACAAAACTCTCTATTTTACCACTCTGATACCATTAAATATATTGATATGTTCTGCATATGAATAGAGTTAAACGAAATAATAAAAAAATTCAACAATAATAATTCATACATATAGACAATAAAAATTCCATAATAGAACATCATAATTCATAACATAACATTTTCATAAATACATAAAGACAATTATCTTTAGTGAATTAGACACCAACTACATGTATACTTTTCACGTTTCTCCCAGCCATAGACCACAATGATCATAATATTAGTAGTGGGTCACCCCCGAGCTAGGGATAAAATCTACCCTTGAAAAGGAAGTTCTAAGACAATCTAAGGTCTGACACTCAACAACAATTCTCAACTTTAGGTGCCTACCCTCACATCCAGTCTGCATTCTCTCATTCCCCACATGCCTATCCCACCCCAAGAAGTGTGCCTCTTCTCTTTTCAATAGTCCCTCGCCAGCCCACTTCCCTTTCTGGGGTTTCAACAACAAGTCGAACAGGAAGTCTCAGACCCCTGTAGCTGCAACTTGGCCTCTAGAAACCATCCTACAGTACCACATCCTCCACATGCCTGTCCCACCCTAGGAAGTGTGCCCCTTCTCTTCTCAATGGTCCCTCAGCTGCCCCACTTCCCTTCTAGGGTTTCAAAAATAGACCGGACAGGGAGTCTCGGAGCACTGTAGTTGGAGCTTGTCACCTTGGGAATTAATTCCCAACAGTTCCCTCACTTTGAGGGGATGCTCACGGGCCCGATAACCCAGTTCCTCCACACATCAAATCTTTCACTTGGAAAGAAATACCTATGGGCCTGATAACCCGCTTCTTCGACCACGAGACTTACAACCCGACTCTTTGACCTACAACAGAATCGGGTACTAGTACATATGGTATCATGGATGAGTGAAAAATGGTAAGAATAATGAAGGAATAATAGCCCGATGGGTAATTACACTATATCCCCATATATATATATATATATATATATATATATATATATATCCATGTGTCCTTTAAGACACATGCCACCCAAGGGACTCCCTTTTTCCATTTGTAATTCAATTCCTTCCCCCGATAACTTAGTATAAGATAAATTTATATCCATACTTTAGACTTTAGGAATAATAATATAATATTCTTTTAGGATTAAGCCCTCAAGCTTAGCTGCTTCTTAGACTCTCAGCCCCCTTTCACATCATAGTGGAGTTTATCCCCCCATCTATTTTGTGTGAAAGGTCAACAAAAGTGATGTATTTTATTAAATTATGAGTGTTTACATATTACAATAATAAGCACACTGGCCTTTTAACTAATCTAGGCTCTCGAGCCTAATAGTCACATAGGTACTATGTCCTATAATTTGTAATCTAGATTATTTTCGACACGAAATGAGAGAAAAGATATAATAAATAAATGTGCAGAGATATATCATATATAAAATAATATAACATATCTTTATTTTATATAACCATAAATATAGAGATACAATAATACACAATTTCTATTAATGAGCGAAATGTACAAAACCGTAGAAATACACAATGAAAGACTCGCGAGATTGGTGGAAGCTTATCTCTAAGAAGAGATGTGATTGTTACAAACATTCACAAGAAGATGGTGACAATGAGTCTCTAAATACCTTTTTAACATAAATAAAATCAGAAACCCTAACCCCCAAAGATGAAAAGCCAACATTTTTGGGGACCTTTTTTTGGGTAGTTTGGTGTATCAACTTCCTAAGGGCATAACTTTGGCATATGATCTTTGTTTTGGGCATACAATAGATCGTTGGAAAGTTATCATTGATGAGATTCATTTTGGAGTCTCAATCAAAGCCTTTGATTAGCTTTAAGGTGTTTTATCCCCAAAAAAACTTCATTTAGGCCCTCAAAATGGCCTCGAAAGTTTCAAAACCAAAAAACAACTAAAAATAGTAAATTGCCAGAAGGTTGTTTGGAGGCAGTTGGAATAGGTGGGTGGCCATAGATATCCACCTGAATCAATATCCTAGCCCTCCAGCCTATAAAACATGTGTACAATTGGGGTTCGGCCCAGGGGTATCATAAAATTTATATGAATAAATTTTATTATATTAAATAAATTTTATATTAGAGATAATATAGTTTGCATTAGTATATAATCTAAATTAATTTTAAATCTCAATCAAATTTCTAATTTGTTAATCATTTCACATTAAAATGATAAAAAATATATATCTTAAGAAATTTAATCTTTAATAACATTTATCCATAATAATTTATTTGACAATTATGATGACCATGATTAACTTCCAGTGAGACTGAATTGGTCTATTGGACCTTAAGAGGGTAAGGGGTTACTTGAAATTATTTAGAATTTTGTTTCTATGCATGAAAAGCATTAAGAGAAGTTTCCCAACATCCTCATTGTTTTGTTGAGTTAAAAGGTTAGGAAGGTTGGTAGTGTGAAAAATATTTTGAAATTGAGATCTAATATGGGTATAGGATGGGCAAATCAACATTCTTAGTGTCACGAAGGTGACAGACTCTTTCATCCCATGGTGTTTTAGGAATTGACCAATGCCCAGTTTGACTATTGAGCTTGTGAGGATTTGTTCTTATCATAGCAATGATTATTTTTTTCTTTACACTTTTCAAAACATAGAGATAATTATGATCTTCTAGATTAGGGTTGATTGCATCCTTATAATACCTTAATTTTTTTTTTCCCTCTAAATCTTTATCACACCAAATTTTCTCCTTAAAGTTTTATTTCATAATATTATTAATAGTACATCATTTTTCTACAAAATGGTGTCTTCCATGATTCTCTAATAGTTTTTCCACATCTTTATGCCATCCTCCCTGGATTCGATGGTGGTTACGATTGGTTTTTGATGCAATTTTAGGAAGCTTCTTGCCTGCCATGTTGTTTAAATTGTTCTTATACAGTAGGTATCTAGTTATAGTCATGATCTCAATGGGGGAAATGATTGTCTCTAAGAGGAGGATGAGATAGGACATATTTTCTTTAATTTTTAAATTGTAGGTTATAAAACTCGTTTGTATTTTCTCTATCTTTCTCAAGGATTCACGAGAGATACTATGTATCCCTAGACTTCACATCCATAAAGAATAACATGAGAAACAAGAGTCTCAAATAGGATTTTATTCTTATCCCATATCCAAGGATCAACTTATTTACAATTTTTTTCAAGCCCATAATAAGATTTACATCCCCCAATGATCCTTTTCTCAATGTTATAATTCCAGTTGAGCTTGCAGTGAGTATACATAATATTTGTATGAAGTCACTTGATCCAAGTTTTTGTTCTCAGATACGAAGTTATCATAAGTGATGCTATTGTATTTAATGGTCATGACCTTAGTCTTGTCATTATTAACAGTCACAACCATATTGGAGCAAAAATCCTTGAGGATTGTTAGTTGGTTTTCATTATCGGGGTGATTCCTCAAAAACATCCTTGAGGAATTTTAGTTGGTTTTAATATCATGGAGATTCCTCACCATAAGAATGATATCATCAGCATAAAGAAGAAGATTGATGACTATACCAATGAGATTAGGGTCAACACAACCTTCTTCTTCCAAGCAATCATCTAATTTGTCAATGTATATGGAAAAAAGGGCAGGGGACAAGCAACAACCTTGCTTGACTCCAATATTACTGTTAATATATTTTGACCAACCCTCACTATTTTTAAACTTGGAAATAATGTTCTCATACATCCTTATTGCAACATCCCTCAACTCGAAAGCCACCTTTATCTCTTCCAACCTATTTCAAACGTTTTTCCTAGGAACCTTGTCAAAAGCTTTTATATACTCAACAAAACAACAAAAAATATTGATTTTAATATTGCAAAATTGCTCTACAATAATCCTAATGGTAACAAGATGGTCCATAGTTGAATGATACCTCCTCAACCTGACCTGGCCTTTAGCTCTTTTAACGTGACATTCTAGCCAAAGGCCAATCTTCTTTTCCAAAATAATTCCATGAATCTTGGCTAAAATCGAACTAATGATAATGGTCCTATAATTATAGGGAATGTTTATAGCCCCATTTTTAAAAATAGGAAAAATTAATCTTTGCGTCCTGGGGTTAGGGAAACCCTACTTGAATGCTAAATTGAAGAAATTGAGTATGTGGGGAATGAGGATAGGCCCTTCGATTTTTTTAAAAATTTCAGCTTCGTAACCTTCAAGATCCTTAGCTTTACCATTTTCAAGAAGCTTAACCTCGAACTCTATGTCATCCAAAGAAAAAACTTCATCCTTTGCAGGGACAATAAGAACGGTGTCCATGGCATTAAGGAACTCATAAATACTTTTAAGGTAAGAATTCCATTCCATTAAGAGAATCATATTACTTTCTTTAGTATTGAGGTTTACAATTTCCCTCCAAAACTTCTTAGGATCAAACTTAGATAGTTGTGAATATTATTCTTGTTTTTTATTGATATAGTACCTTGTTATCCTTTATATTTAGTGAAATATCTATATAATTTTTAAATAATTTTTTGTTTTAGTTTAAAATTAAAATTAAATATATCATGTATTTTCTGAATTCTCTCTACCACTATAAAAAAAATATTTTATCATAGTATTATCTTAAGAAATCTTCTAACCACGACCTTTAGACCACTCCAAAACTAGAATTTCATCACAACACTCTTGTATTACACCTTCTAATGGTTGGAGATATTCCTTACAATAGAATTGGTTAGTGATTGGTTTGGATTTGTTGGAGGTTGTTGAGAAATTCTCTCAACCTCTCTCTCAAGTGTAGAATAAGTTGAATCTAATAGCAATTTTGTAAATGTATTTATATTTTGTTTCTTCTTAATGAAAGGAAGATTTTGTGTGCAATTAATTTCTCCATTTTGGTATCAGAGCGGTGGATAACTCCCTCATGGAATGGCCCAAAAAGAGATGAGAGTAGAATAGTTTTTTATATGTAGCGTTAGTTTTTTTTGTGTTTATTTTTTAGTATTGTAAGCCTGCTCTGTGTGTAGAAGTCATATCCATTAATGCTAGGAATTTTTTTTTGCGTCATTTTGCGTGTGAAAGAAGTTACCACAAAAACTGCACTGGAGAAAATTGAAAAAGAGAGCAGAGTTGTATGGAGGATCCATCATGTCATTAGATTGTTGCTGTTTTTGCTAAATTATTTGTTGTTATAGATGGCATGAAGTTTATGATATCATAGAAGACCGGGTGAAGACTCCCACTCAGTACATTTCTCGCTCTGCAATTAAGTGACATGTATCAACAACCTTTGGAGTTACATTGTGCCCAAGATAAAAGAGTTGGCGTAGCCCCCTCACTGATTTGTGTCTCTCAAAGTCTTATGACATCACAAATCTACGGTCTTGAGACTCGATCCATTGTTGCTACTGGTAGACCTGAGTAGATTGCAGAGCGTGTACATGGTCTGACAGGGGCACTCTGATTTATTTCCAAGCTCTACAATGGAATGAAGTTGCAGACAAAGTTCCTACACATATCGTGGTGCAAAATTTCATGTGATTGCATGGAGTTGCATGGAGTTCTTTGTTGCATGGAGTTTTAATATTCAAGATTTATAGTGTGAATATATTGTTTTAATTAGATGTTTGTAAAATTAAATGATACAATAATCGACGATGTAGAACCATAAAGAATAAAACAACTATAGAACATGGTAACATAATTTAAGCTGGTGTGTGTGAAAGCCTATATCTTTTCACTAGATAGCCACTTGTTTGGTTACGTTTACAACATGTTATAAAATGGATGGATCTTGTTGTGGTTTGGGCTTCAAGTGTTGGACACACCTACCACACTGAGAGGGGGGGGTGAATGAGTGTGGGGATCTTTTTCCCAAAACTTCCCTCTTACACAAAAACTCCTTAGTTAACATTCAACATTTTCTCATTACTCATTGCTTTCATTTATAATCAGTTAGATGTGAATACATATCAGCAACATATGATCAACAAATCATCTCCACAAGGAACACAAAGAACACAAGATGTATGTACAATTTTTCTTTTTATTATGGACTTCAGTCCGGGTTTTTTTTAGCAACAACTGAATAGAGTACAACTCTAAAAGAGAACCAGCTCTATATGCAAGACTCATCTTACATTCTCAGCACCAACTGAGATGAGGCAACAATCCTCAACATATATCAATCTATCAACATAAACAAGTGCATCAACCATGCACCAACCTGTACCATAAACAAGTGCATCCAACCATGTACCAAGTATATACCAATCATGTGTCAAATAATCATCAACAATGACTCATAAATATGTACCAACATCATCAACTATACACCTCATGTATGTGGCAACTCATCAACTGCTTGTCTGAACCATGACTAGTTTTGGATTAGTGAACAACCCCAACTTGAAATAATCATAACTTTGTACCTGTAATGAATAAAGATCCGAAACTGATACACAATGTTATTCAATGTGTTTTGTGCAATTCCTCCAGGTGGAACTACCTGGAACCTCTCATAAAAGGCGTTATAGAAAAAATGGCATACCTTGTTGAATTCTGACTTATTCTAGAGAGCGACCTTGTAGAGCATGGCCCACACAAAATATTCATTGAATTGATATGAAACTTTTACACAATATACTACAGCATGTACCCTAACCAACACATTTTGTCTCACTTAATCTGGATCTGTTATGAATAAGTTATGACATTTTTACCCGAAACACATGTTTTTGACTAGTTTCAGGACTAGCCACAAACCCTATTTTCCATGGAGTGTAACTCCCAAAATACAACTACCCACAAGTGAAATTTTTTACACAGATACTTGGGTATCTTTTCTCAATGACATAGAAATTTCACAGTCTAAATCATTATAGAAAAAAGTTTATAGTGAAAATGGTGGGATGACTTGTAAATAACATACCTTATAAAGCACCATCAAAAGAATTTATCCTACCTTGCATTTCAGCCTTCGTTTCTTCACCTTTCATTAGAATTTCGTCTTAGATATCCTTGGTTACCTCAGACACATATAGATATTCAATATGCTTAAGTGTGTTTAAAATGAGAGAGCCTTGCCTCTTATTTATACTCTCCAAGTAGCTTCCTTAAACACATTTTCTAGGTCACTTGGCCCCACTTTCCTTATTTTAGGGTTAACCCACTTCTAATTTCTCCATTAAATTTATTATTTAAATAATTTATTTTGTATTCATTTTGAATTATATTACACTCATCATTTCAATTTATTATTTACCTTTTAAAATCCCTTAAACCACTTTGACTACTTTGACCTTTTGGGGCTTATATATGACATGTGAGAGTCCTCCAACTTTGTAAGGCCATAACTCTCAAAATGTGAGGAGTTATGTCACGTTCCACATACCCCCAGAAATGTCATGACATGTACTATTCATATAGAATAGTATTGTCTAAAAATATATTATAACTAATACCATTACCCATCAAACAAACTTGGGTCTATTACCCAAACCTGGGGTCTCCAACTTCTCATGGCCATAACTCTCTAACCGTGAGGAGTTATGTCACGTTCTACATACCACCAGAAATGGAATGACAAGAAATATACATCTAGGATAGCTTCACCAACAATTTCCTTAATCTTCATCTAGTTATTCCACATACAAGCATGGGTTTTCCAACCATTCTTCTAGGATAACTCAATCCTCAAAGCGTCTCTCGTGAGGATTGTCACCATAAGGGGACCACTTTGGAGTTCATCCATTTGTGCCCATTATCAATAATGATAATACAATGATGAGAGCATGGGTCCTCCAACCATTCTTCTAGGATAACTCAATTTGCAAAGTGTCTTACCGTGAGGGCTTTCACCATAAGGGGACCACTTTGGAGTTCATCCATTTGTGCACCTTATCAATCATGATAAGACAATAATGAGTCATCTATACATTTTTCCAACAATGCATCATATACCAATGAAGCCACATCGATCCATCTTCATCATGTATCAATGACAACTCATCGATTCATCTTCATCATGTATCAATGACAACTCATTGATCCATTTTCATCATACAATGAAAACTCATTGACCCATCTTCATCTATGCATTCTCATCAANAATCAATCAATCCTTTGACATCAATCAATCAAACCATTGGCATCAATGACAACATGATACAACATCAAGAGCAGCAGTTACAGGTCACTTTTTATGAGATCTTTGTGTGTCATACAGGTCAAGTTGCGAACAAATTTTGAATACATTTTGTATCCAAAGTACTCTCCTACAAATTGATGGATAACCAAAAGAGAAATATCTGACAGATGGAAGTATCTCCATATATGGTTCAATACTTGACAACTTTTATTGCAGAAGCCCCGATGAGCGAGTCTCTCAATAGTGTTGGTCATTGCAAGTTCATCAACATGGTCATAAGCGTTCATGTTTTAAATGAATGAAATGGGAAGCTCGAGAGTGTGAATAAGAGAAGAGCGAAAACCAAGAAATTCAAACTGAGTGTAAGTGTTAGTGAAGACCAGATAGACAAGAACGACACAAAGCCATGTATATTGTAATTTTTGTTGTAATCTTTGTAATATATGGGAGAGTGTTGGAGATATTGCTTACAATATAATTGGTTAGCTATTGGTTTGGATTTGTTGGAGGTTGTGAAGATATTCTCTCAACCTCTCTCTCAAGTATAGAATAAGTTGCATCTAACAACAGTTTTGTAAATGTATTTATATTGTGTGTATTCTTAATTAAAAGGGAGATTTCGTGTGCAATTGATTTCTTCATTTTAAACTGCTTACTTTAATCAATTACAATTGCTATCTTTACTTTACTCCCTTTGACAAATCTTAACCAAAACGCTCAGGCCTGGTTCGATGTCCAGCACCTGCGTGCTGGTTACTCCTAAGGTTTGTTGGAGAGGATCTTTTAAGTCTAACACTCGATCCGGTGATAAAGTTGGTCATTATTATCAATTTCAGAGGGATTCCGGCCTTTTAGAAAATTTAAGACTGACATCAGCAGCCTTCGAGATAGAGTTGGATTTCATTGGATATAAAACAACGTCATAGGCAACTCGGAAATCCCCCAATTCACATGCCCCAGATACCTAACGTTGTTTTCTTGTCTTTCATTATAATTAGGTCATTTGATAGAGTGACTGAGGAGGTCTCTGTATTGCGCCTGCTTGACCTTTGGTTCGCTTTGGAGTTTATGACCCCTCAATCACCAAAGGGCCATTCAGCATTCTTTGCTTTGGCTGCCCATTGAACGCGTCAAACATGTCTCGTCTTTTTCGTTTTGCTACTCTACTTTTTGCCCATACAAATCTCGCTGGTTTTGATGAATTCACGTGTATGTGATTTCAAGTCATTCATCCAGCTCGATGTTCAAATGGAGGCTACGTCCATCCCACGTTGTTTGTCTGTTTCGATCGACATTGCGAATGTTGATAGATGAACGACCGACTTTTTCGACTGCAATTTCTAGAAGTCCATGCACATGCAAATGCAGGTTATTTATATAAAGAGGGCCACATTTTGATGCACATTCCGCACAGTATCTTCATTAGATTTTATGAGGACCTGGAATTTATAAAAGTGGTCTGCTTTCCATTTTAATAAGCTTTATCAACGCTGCTTCCAGTAATGGCAAATCGACAAAACAAAAAATATTTTATTTGGAAAAAAAGGACGTAAAACGAAAATCTTACTTCCATTTTCTTTTATCAACGAAGAGTGTTCTAATCGAAAAAGTATAATGAGGCTTGGGGTTAGAAATATATTTGACTAATAAACAAAGTACAATTCTGATCAATGGCGTTTTCTTTTCTGAACATACAAGCAACATTCTCATTTTCCGTGAAGGGCAAAGCCTATCCTCCAATATTAGTAATCACTATATTATCTTATTTTATTATAAGTTAACCGTTACTATTTTATTATACAATTGTTTGGAATCTATGGTTATACAATAGTCAATTTCATTATCTATATATATATATAATCTTATCACATGTAGGAAAGAAAAGACAAGGATTTAGAAACACAGCGGGAAACACGCATGTAATTATTCAAAGAGACAAAGTTCATTAATATTAAATTACAATTGAAAGTTTATTTTTTAATTATATTTAGTTTTCGAGAATTCACATTTAAATGCCTTCTCATTAATGTTTTTAATAATAAGAATAAACATGGGTAGAGAGTCTTCTCACAAACTCTATTTTATTTCATTTAAGAAGTTTTCAATTATATTTAGTTTTCGAGAATTCACATTTAAATGCCTTCTCATCAATGTTTTTAATAATAAGAATAAACATGGGTAGAGAGTCTTCTCACAAACTCTATTTTATTTCATTTAAGAAGTTGATATTTAAAAAAACAAATCCAAAATAATTGAATGATATTTATTATTTTATTATATTAATAACTATAATTATTTCAACCATTAGTATTAAGAACTTGTTGGGCAGCTGAAGTAAAACATAGCATATAACAAAGCATAAAATGAGCAAGATGTGGAAACCTAATAAGGAAAAAAACCATTGGCAATGGTTATTGGTATTCTTATTATTCAAGGGAGAATTACAATAGCCTTCATAGGCATACAATCATCCTCTCCTCACACATTGTGGTCTCTGCTCCTTGCACACTCTTCCACTCACATTGTACTTACACCTCTATGAATATGCTTGCATATATAACATCTATCACTCAGTTGCACAAACCGATCATGAATAGATCACATAGTTACACAAGCAGTTCATAAATAGATTGCAGGCATGCGCATTCACATAGTTGCATGCATATGCATGTGCATGTGCATGTGACCGCATGAGGAAATTTGTTGGCATGTTTCCAACAATCTCCACCTTGACAACAATTTACCTGATATATCATTCCCTTAATTAATTCATCCATCACCTTTCCTGCAAGAGAAGCCAAACACCATCACAGTTCTGCAACTTCTCTAATAGTACGGTTACGTGAACTTGCCTACACGATTCACTCCAACATGGACCATTCTGTCTCCATCAGTAACCTGTCTAATAAACCGATGAGCTTGTCCAAATCTCATGAATCATAACCACATACCAAATCACTGCAACCACTATAGGTGATACTTGTGCTTCTATGTTTGAAGCACCCATTTCCATGCTCTTCACCTGGTTTTTCCATGTGTATACTAACAACACCAACTGCATGTGAAATGCTAACCATTTCCCCATTGCAATAATCAAAATTCCTACTAATATATAATACTTGAGACATATAACCCTTTTCCTCTTCATCAATTAGGACATAAACCTAAAGAGAAGTTAAAATGGAAATCCAAAGGGATTTTACCGGTTTCACTTTATTCATACCAAATTTCTTGAGTATCTTCAACACATACTTCTATTGTGATAACCAAGCTTACCATATTTCCTGTGTATTTCTATGATCAAGATTGATTTTGCTGAGCTCCCAAATCCTTCATAACAAAAGTCCTAACCAACTGAGCCAACATGTTGACCTCAACCATGATTGTGCTTGCAACAAGCATAACATATAACATCAATATAATGAATATACCATAAACACAATGATTATATTCACTTCCTGTAAAATTTGTCTCACCGTGAAGGAATCAAACATATTGTACCATTTTCATAGCATGCTTCAGGCCATACAATGATTTTTGAGTTTGCAAACAAATCTTCTGTTGCGATTTTGAACTAACTGTTCTAGTTGTTCCATATGCATCCCCTTATCCAACAAACTCCATGTAAAATAGTTTTAACATCTAGTTGTACTATCAAAACCAGTGCTAACACAACATGAATAGAAACAAGATTTTAAGAAATGGTGAGAAACTTTTATGGAAATCAACACCTTCCAAATACCCTTCTGCTACCAGCCATGCTTTGAACCTTTCATCTTTTACTATGTTTGATTTTATAAAAGGAGATTCATTAAACACTACATCTCTGTCCATAATGATTCTGTGGGTGGTAGGATCCCATAGGCTACACCCCTTAACATCACCACCATATCAAAGATCTACTTGTTTGATCTGGGTCATACTTATAAAGATGATAAAAAACCATAAGCATCACAACCAAATAATTTTAGATTTGAGTAATTACCAGTTGACCTGTTCACACCTCTTCCTAAATCTTCATGTCTTTTCCAACCGATGGTGACCGAGTTACCAGATAGCACAATCAATTTTGCCCACAACTATTGCTACAACTTGGCATTACTGAACATGCTTATTCGATCTCAACTTCCTTGCAATACTTTCCAAGTTCCATGGATATGAACTTAACTTCATCATATATTCTCAAACATTTGATTGAATTGCCAACACATCAACCTTTCTATAGACCCACCTTTCTAAATTGGACACACTAATCCACCTTGAACTTTGCATTCAAACAACTTTGACCAAATCTGAACAAACCGACCAAGTAAGCCTTCACTGCTTACCTCCAGGCCCATTTACAATGGAGTTCACCAAGCCTTGTATAGGCTTCATTACATGCAAATCCATGGACACAACACCACGAGATACTCAAAACACATGGACCCAAAAAACTACCTTCTTTGACCTAAATACAGATTTAACTAATTAATTATTTCACTGAGTCAAGCTTAACCCAACATACATGCCCCCCCACATATTCAATCTACCTAAATATACGTCTAGGATTTTCATAGGTGACCTGATAAACTAGGGGTATTCATGCCTATCGAGGTCTTACAGACATATGCCCATTTACATGCAATCAATTATTGTTACAACTCCAAAGTAAATAGAACTTTTTTTTCATAGTGACTCAACTATCACCGCTCTTGTTGTTGCCTTGTTGTTTGAGCAAATCCTGCATCATGAAGTTCCATAAATCAAGGTTATTATTTCCATTGAATTTCTCCACCTCAAACTTAGAACTCTGCACTTTCTTCATTAGCACAAACGACCATCTAAAAGAAAATCACAAATTCTAATAAACCAAGCTTTGATACCACTTGTTGGACAGTGGAAGCAAAACATAGCATATAACAAAGCATAAAATAAGAAAGATCAAACACACATTAAACCAAGCACATCAATCATACACTTGACACAGTGATTTATGTGGAAACCCAATGAGGGAAAAAACCACTAACAGTGATTATCAATATTCTTATTATTCAAGGGAGAATTACAATAGCCTTCATAAGAATACAATCATCCTTTCCTCACACACTCTATTCTCTTCACTCACATTGTACTTACACCTCTATGGCTATGCTTGCATATATAACATCTATCACTTAGTTACACAAACTGATCATGAATAGATCACATAGTTACACGAGCAGGTTCATAAATAGATTGCATGTATCAGAATTAACAAATAGATTGCGTGCATGCACATTAACATAGTTGCATGCATGTGCATGTGATTACATGAGGAAATTCATTGGCATGATTTGTTTTTGTAAGTAAGATTATATAAAAAGCCTTCAAAAAGTAGAAATTACAGTATCAATGTTTTGTTCCAGACATTAAACACTAAACTGCCCCAAGGGGAAACCAGTTCAGCCAGCTGAACAGGTCAAGTGCCCAAGTCTTAAATTACCAGTCATAAATGTAACAAGGTATAAAAACAAAATTACAACCCCTTATGGGTGACCGGATTGACCTTTCTTCTAACATTGACATAAGTTGAAATAGACAAAATATGACTATAAGGCCTATGTGGAAAAATAGAAGTTAAACAACCCACTAACCATGCATAGAGACACCTGTGCAAATCAGGTGGTAGGCTTGTAGTGTTCCCACGCGACCATGGAGGTGGAATTGGGTGATGGGTCCCCGATTGGTGTCATTTCTTCCTCCATAGTCCCATGTGAAGATGGCTTCAGAATCGATGGGTCAACCTCGGTTTCATTTGCTTCTCCAACTGTCGAGTGTCACACTCCCTGTAATGTTGAGAGAATTTGCAAGAAATACGTTTCCTTCCCATCTAGGATCTCCATCCGAAAATGTAGGTTGTCCAGGTCTTGTCATAACTAAAAGACCAGGCCTTCTAGAGTTGCAAGGCCTTCTTGCAATTTAGAGCCTGATGCAGAGTCGACGCAGGAGTGAGGCTCTTGTTGTGGTCCATGGCTAGCTTCATATCCTTCACCCTAAGTTTGGGCACAGTGTGGTCGAGCTCGGGAAGAATGGGCCGACGCATTCGTAGGCGAATTGGGAGGAACGACTGGAATTGGCTACAAAGTGGAGGCCAAATATGAGAGTGGCCCTGGGTTGAATCCTAAAGAATTTCCAGAGAGATCAAACCATTCCAGCCTGCATGGAAAAGGAGAGGAGAGGGGAGGGAGGTTGTTGAGGCTATGGCCAGACTGCATCAAAGAGGATGGCGAGGAGGGTGATGAGGGTGAAGAGCTCTGGGAGGGTGCAGGCGGAGGACGGATAGCCAAGAGCAGGTGACTGGGTTGCCTCTCCAAGCCGCATTTGGATTTCCCCCTTTGTTTTGTAATGTCTAAGACATTGTGAAGGCTAATAAATGTAGGAGTGGAGGATAGGTAGCGAAGGAACAACTGGGGGGAACGTAGTTTGATGGAGGACTCGACTGACGAAGAATGGAGTTGCAAATACACCCGGTGAAATTTATAATTCCAAAATCGTTGGTGGAGGAATACACGCACGCTCACAGTAAATTTTGTGCCATAGCTTTGATCCATTGAAGTTACGAATAGCAAGAGCAAGGTGCACTGAGATTAATAGCGCCCTCGTTAATGCGAGGTTGATTTAAATGCATGATGGTGGCAGGAGGGGGAGGCACGTTCCTGTCACGTGGTTGGCGCCATGGTGGTCATCGAATTTTCGATCCTCTTGACACATGTTCTCCAATAACACCCCATCCGGGGGGTTGTCGATGGATAGAGCCTTTTCCTAGCATCTCTAGAATATGGGGTGCATTTGGTGGATGGAGGCTTGGCACAGAAGATCTGGTCCCTCTTAGTCCGTTCCAATGTTGGCTAGTTCGTCCGCAATCTGATTTGACTTCCTTCTCACACGAGAGGGGATGAAGGCTTGATTAGGTCGGAAAAGAATTGAAATTGTCCTCAGTCCATGTGAAAGTCGCCAACATGGCCAAATTTTCTCTGGATAATCATTGTTTAGGATTTTTTAAAAGAGGTTTAGAATTACTTGTGAATCTCCCTCCACTATAAGTTTATTGAAGTTATGTGCTAGAGCCAATTGTAAGCCTCTTATGAGCCCCCTAGTTCTGCAACATTGCTTTTGGTATGGCCTAAGCTACCCACGGTGATGAGAAGAATATTCCCCTGGTGGTTTCAAAAGACCACTCCAAAGCATGTTGCACCCGGGTTTCCCTTGGAGGCTCCATCAAAATTTAACTTGATAAAGACCACTAGAGGGGGGGACCAATGAGAGGGGTTGTTCCCGCAGGAGTGATTCTGAATAGGAGAGGTCAAATTCTGTTTTGAGGTGAAATTCCAGTTCTTCAAGATGCTTTGTTCTTGAATTGGACAAGTTAGGTTCGTTTAAGTCCAGTGTTTCAAGCTAACTGTTTCCATTATGTTGTGGCATACTTGGGTCCAGTAGTGTTTCCAATTGTGTTGGGTGTCCCTGAAGATCCTTCGATTCCTTTCCTTCCATATTTCACAAAGGATAAAACTAGGGAGCATTTTCCAAATGTGGTTTAAGATAGGCGAATGGAAAGCCACTTCTCTCCATTCTTTGATGGTTGTGCTTATGTTGTCCCTCTTACGATCAGAAGTGTGCATGATGGATGTGCATTGGTCCCAAACTTGGGTGACGAAGGGGAAAATATTTAGGAGATGATTCATTGTTTCTGTCTTTTCCAAACATAGAGGGCATATGGACGGCCCTATAAACCCCCTTTTGGTGAGATTGTCCCAGGTGAGAATACTTCCATGTGCCACCAACCAAAGGAAGATGTTGATTTTTGGCCATTGCTTCAGTGACAAGATTTTGTACTTCCAAACTTTCCTCGGGGTGAGGAGATTTAGATTGGCCTTGGCGGCATATTCTTCTTGGATGTTTAAGGTGCCCCTTGGGGAGTGTCCCCAGCACAGGATATCCTTCCCTGGCCAGATGGTAATTTTCCATGCATTGGTCATATTGTACCAAGGTTGAAGATCCACCTATGCTCCGATGTGAAGGTCCTCTCCAGTGGATTTCCAACATCTCCAAGTGGCATCTGCGGGATTGTCCTTCCAATAGTCTACCACTTTTGTCAGTCCCTCTTGGGTAGTTAGGGTGAAGAAGGTGTCATCTCAGGCTTCTTACACCAGAATAGATAACTATTTCGAAAAATCATTCTAGAAGAAGGCAGTTTGACCATTTTGGATTTCCCAAAAGGCGTGATTGACTACACGGTGCCTATTCTGCTTGGCAATCGTCTAGATCAGGGAGCATGGGGTGTCTCTATTCCATCGGATGAGGCTTATTTCCACTGTTTTGGGAGTGTACTTTCTTATCCAAAGCTTTTCATAGAGGTATTGAGGTCTCTTCAGCCATCTCCACCAGATATTGGCACTCATAACTTTATTCATGATTGAGGGATCTTTGATTCCCAAGCCCCCTTGAGTCTTGGGTCTGCAGAGATTTTCCTAGCTAATCAGTGCCAATGTTTTCCCTATTTTGAGCCCTTACCAAAGAAAGTTCCTTTATAAGGTTTTTAAAGCGCTGAGGATGAAGTTAGGGGCGGTGAGGGATGAGAAGGTATAGACTGGAAAATATTGCAGTACATACTTAAGAAGGATGAGGCAAATGGGTACATTGAGAGCTCGGTACGTCCAGGAGG
This sequence comes from Picea mariana, assembly GCA_032191745.1. Taxonomy (NCBI): domain Eukaryota; kingdom Viridiplantae; phylum Streptophyta; class Pinopsida; order Pinales; family Pinaceae; genus Picea; species Picea mariana. Next base: position 36,901 of record JASDQU010739257.1, on the reverse strand, counting down.
AGAGTATTTTCGAAAAGGAGGTGAGGAGGCTCTCCCAAGAGTTGTTCCTGAGGGACTTGTCAAGGAGGGGGATACCATGGTATTTGGATGGAAGGGAGATTCGAGTGAAACCCAGGATTTTTGTGATGTGGATTTGAATCGACAATGGGGTGTTGAAAAAGAAGATCTGGGACTTGTCCTTGTTGATGTCCATTCTGAAATCTGCACAGAAGGTTTGAATAATGGAGAGGATTGTATGGGATTCATGGATAGTCGGGGGGAGATCGAGGGATTGATGTCATGCAAAGGTAGTCCTTTTAGCATCTTGTTTGCTAAAGAAACCTAAATAGAGCAGTTGAGACCTTCTGCCATGATAATGAAAAGGAACAGGGACAGAGGATCGCCTTTCCTAATTCCTCTGGTGGGAAAGAAAGGGTGAGAAGGGACTACATTGATGAGGATTGAAAATAAAGAAGAGGAGGTAAGATTCAAGATCCAGTCTACCCAGGAGGGGTCAAAACCAAAGGTTAGGAGAATCGAGCGCATATAGTCCTAACTTAACTTGTCGATAGTTTTAGAAAAGTCCATTTTTAAGAGCATACCTGGAGTGCGGGTCTTTTGTAAAGAGTGGATAACTTCATGTGCTAGGATGACATTGTCCAAGATTTGTCTTCCCTCCATGTACCCTGATTTTTTTGGTGAAATAATGAAGGGAAGGATAGGCTTGAGTCTCCTTTCTATCACCTTATTTAAGATCTTGTAAATGACATTAGAGAGAGAGATTTGTCGGAATGACTTGGGGTGGTTTACTGGCTCTTCTTTGGGAATAAGGGTGAGGAAAGTAGCGTTAAGGGAAAGGAGGACTTGAACTAAGACTCTAGAGTCTTCTATGATCTCCCACACCTCCTCTCTGATCATTTGCCAGCAATTATGAAAGAAGTTTGCATTGAATCCATCTAGTCTTGAGGATTTACCTTTGGGGGTATCCTAGAGAGCTTGATATACTTCCTCGAGCATGATGGGTCGTACTAGGGCTACATTATGTTCCTCCATGATTAGAGAGGGTATGTGTTGCATGAACTGGGCAATGTCTTGTGACCTATCCCCTTGGGGCTCCGCCAAGAGATTTTGATAATAGGTGACCAGCTCTGCTTACAGATCCTCATGGGTGTGAAGGGTTTTCCTATTTTCCGTGAGTAGCTGAGTGATGCGATTGGCATGTATTATTTGAATGGTAGACCTATGAAATAACTTGGTGTTTCTGTTGCCCTCCTTGATCCATTCGATGCATGACTTCTGTCTCAACAAGATCTCTTCTTAGGCTTTTCTTTCCTCTAGCTTTTGATTTACTCTCGCTTCCAGTATTTTGAGGTTCTCAGATAAGCCCTTCTCTTGTATTTGGCTTTGTATGATGCCCATTTAGCCCATCAGTTTTTTTTGGGCCTCAAAGATATTACCAAAGTTTTTTTGTTCCAAGTCTTGAGCTTATGTTTGAAGTTTTTAAGTTTCTATTGGAACTTGTACATCTTGGAGCCATGTGGAATTTTGCCTCCCTCCTCCATGTGTGGGTATTTTGTGGAAATTTCGAGTGATTGATCCAAAACTACTCTAGCTTAAAGGGTTTTCGACCTGGAGTTGCAGGAATGTCCAACCAAAGTTGGATAAGCTGGTGGTCCGACCCATGGACATCAAGGATGAGCGCTTCCAAAGTTGTGCCTTCCAAGCCATCTGATGAGAACTAGTTCTTCGATTCGTCCAGGTGAAGATATCATTTGAAGTACCTATGTCAATCTAGCCTAAGTTATCTATTAGGCTTTGAAAGTCCCCTGACTCTGCTTCGAGATGACGCGTTCCTCCTCTCTTCTCATCCAGATTGCAAATCATGTTGAAATCCCCTCCCAGGATCCATTTGTTCCCCTTAGTTAAGGTGACCATGTTCTCCAAACTTCTTAAGAAGGCATGTTTATCCCATGATGTGGCTAGTCCATAGACATTTGTTAGGTATCTAGGTTTATTAGAGCTGATGAGTCGGTAGGCGATAGAGATGGACCATTTGGTTGTGAAAATGTGTTCCAAGGTCACTAAGCTTGGGTTCCAAAAAAGTGCCAGTCCCCCTGTTGCACCCATGGCCGCCATGTAGATACCTTTCCCTTGCTTCCAGCAACTAGGGAGAAGCTTGTCCATTTCTTTAGTAGCGCATTTTGTTTCTTGGAGAATCATTATGTCTATTTTTTTTTCTATGATCATATCCCATAGTAACGTTTGCTTACTACGACCATTGAGTCCCCTTATATTCCAAGAGAAGATATTGATAATGAGGATGGGGAGAGGAGGGGGGGAAAGATGTCAGATATGAGATGTATCTGACCTGATTTAACCATAAAGTTCCCTATCTCTTGGATGATATTGCTAGTGGATTTTCTTCCTCTTTTCTTTTCATCTTTTTGAGATTTGTGTTTTTCTTTCTGTGTGTTTCCTTGTATTCCCAAACCCGCACTAGATCTGGTGGTGGAGCCTGTTGAGGATTTGACGAAGATATTGTGGACTTTTCTCAACTAGTCTGAAGGAATGGTATATAGTTTCTGGTGCTGATAGGAATGCTCCAGATGCTCTAGGTCAACGCCCACTAGGTCTTTCTCATCTAGATCCATTTATGCGTCCCCCTCTTCGATTTCTAATGGTTCTAAGGTTGTGGTGTTGGAGATGGGTGGAGGAGTGGTTTGGGTCTGGCCTAGGGCTTCCTTTTCTTTCCCTTTCTCTAGATTATGAAGTGTTTTCTTTGTAGGCGGAGCCTGTGAGGCTTCCATGCTCTCTAGATGTTGCTGCAAAATATCAAATTGGTTCTTGAGGTCGGCTCCTTATTGGGCTGGGCTGCTGGTCGTCTTCCTCCTTGTCTGCACTTTCTTGGCACCTGGATGAAGCCATCTTTATTTTTTTTTGCTTCTAGATTTCCATCTTTACTTGGTGTGTTGAGGGGGTAATCCTTGAAAAGATGTCTGTTCTCATGACATTTTCTGCATCTGAATGGGATGTGCTCATAGTCAATGGTTTGCAACCAGTCTTCATCATGATATTCCGAAGCAATGGATCCTGGTAACAACTTTGCAATGTTCAGATAAACACAAATGCACACGTAGGAGGTGTATCTTCGTTGCTTCTAGGCCTCCAAGGATTTATCATACATTCCAATTGTGTTGTCAATGCCCACCAACAACTCCTGTATCCAGAACTTCTGTGGCAAGGAGTAGAGCCTTATCCATACTGGGGCATGTGCGAAGTCCTCCATTTCAGGGCTGAAATTTTCAGTCCAAAATATCAAGAAGAGACCCGCCAAGTTGAACAAGTATGTCCCTCCATCGGAAATGCAATTTCTATCCTCCAAGTTATGCAGGATTATGGTGAAAAAACCCTTGGAACCCAGCTGTAGATCATAAGGACCTTTGGGCTTCCACCATTGGTGTATCCATTTTACCGGTTCGTGTTCAAAGGGCCAGAGCCCTAAAAATTTCCCATCTAAGGCATAGTCTCTCATGTATTGCTTTTGTTCCTCAATCATGGGTGTGCTTATGATGTATTTTGGGGCTTGCGGTGCCTGTGGAATTCATTTCTCAGGTATCCATGGACATTCTAGGCTTGTTGCAGTTGGTGTTTTCCCTAAATCAATATCCATATCTTTGTCCTTGAATGTGCCCTTAGAAAGAAGCTGTGAACAAAGATCTGGTGGAGGCTCAAATGTTGGGTGCCTAGAACCCCCTCCATTGTTTCCATGCATCGTCACTTCACTGAAGGATGAGCCTCATGACTCTCCCTTCACAGGAATCATTGTGCCCCTACAGGGGCGACCAAATGCACCAGGGCTAAAGAAACCCTAACCCTAGCGCACAAAATGCATGCAACTATATGCCTAAAACTTAATGAAATTTGTTGGAATGTTTCTAACACAACTTTGGTTGATTTATTTTTATAATTGAAAGTTACACGTATTTTTTTTTTCTAAATTTTAACTATATAATTTATCTTAGTATTTTATTAAAAAAAAAAAAATTGATTTATTTATTATTATTTTATTTTTATTTTTGAGTAATTATTATTTTCGATTTTCCAAAAAAAATTAAAATTAAATTTCATTAAAGTTAAGAGATTTGTTAAACTTTAGGATTTATAAATTAATTAGACATTAAGATGTAAAATATATATAACGAGTGAGTTAATAAAAAAACAAACGTATGTTTTTAACAAATTTTATTACATTAATACTAAATTAAAAAAAAAAAATTCCTACCCATCAATCAATTAGATGAATACTAAACTTTATTTACTAAACTTTAAAAAAAAAAAGTTGTTCATTAATTAACTATTTTTATATAAAAAAATACGCATACTCATTCCACTCATTTTGCAGCTTATTTTTTAAATAAAAATGAAAAAAACACCCTATAATATTACATGAACACTAAATTAAAAAAAAAAAAAAAAATCCTACCCATGAATACTAAATTAAAAAAATAAAATAAATTGTTCTTTAATTAACTTTTTTTATATACATAAAATAACAATGCTCATTCCACTCATTTTGGAGCTTATTTTTTAAATAAAAATGAAAAAAACACCCTATATGCCAATTAAAATATTTTGGAGCTATATAAATTATACACTTTCACTAGTTTCTAATCCGGCTACCATCACATACATTAGACTTCTTACTACATTAGCATATGGTATTCAGGACATATATTCATTTTCTTCTTTTGTACTAGGACATAAACTTGAAGAAAGTTTAAAATGGGAAGCCAAAGGGACTAAAACTTGTTTCACATCGTTCATACCAAACCTCAAAAGTATCTTCTCAACATACTTCCGTTGTGACAACCAAAGCTTACCATTCCTCCTGTCTCTAAATATCTCCATGCCCAAAATCTCCCTTGCTTCTCCTAGATCTTTCATATCGAACGTCCTAGCCATCTGAGCCTTTAACTTGTTGATCTCAGTTATGCTTTTTCTTGCTAAAAGCATATCATCAACATACAATACTAAGATAATGAATATGCCATTATTCAATTTCTTAAAGTAAACACAATGATCATACTCACTCCTTTTATAATTCTGGCTCACCATGAAAGAGTCAAATTTCTTGTACCATTGTCTAGACTACTGTCTCAGACCATACAATGATTTCTTGAGCCTGCAATCAAATTTCTCGCTGTGATTCTGAATGAACCCTTCAGGTTGTTCCATGTAAATTTACTCATTCAAATCTCCAAGGAAGAAGGAAGATTTAACATCTATCTGCTCGAACTCCAAATTAGGTAATGCAACTAATGCTAACACAATTCGAATTGAAACAAACTTAACAACTAGTGAAAAAATCTCATGAAAGTCAATACCTTCTTTCTGAGAATATCCTTTCACAACTAGCCTTGCTTTGTACCTTTTCACCTTATCATCAACACCCTTCTTCAACTTGTAGAACCACTCACAACCTACAGTTTTTATGTCTCTTGGAAGTTCTACCAGGTTCCATGTGGCATTCCTCTCTAATGCTTTCATTTCATCCTTCATTTCTTCTTTCCATTTATCACTGTAAGAACCCTTCACAACTTCCTGATAGCACGAAGGTTCATCATCGTTAGTACTTAAGGAAACTGACGAAACAAAATCATCATACCTTCTTGGAGGATTTTGGACCCGCATAGACCTCCTTAGGGAAGTCTGTGGCTCATCCACATTCTATTGATTGTTATCATCAACCAAGTCTTCCTCTGTAGGAAACTCTTCATGAACATATTCATAAACTTGTTCATGTTCACTTTCATCTGTATTTGAATTGGTTTCAAACTGAATCTATTGATACTTAGGTACTTCTTCCTGTTTCATTTGAACATCTACATATGATTTGATGAGAGATGATTCATAAAATATTACATCTCTTTTATTGGTGATCTTGTGGGAAATAGGATCCCACAACATGTACCCCTTAATACTATTACGATATCCAACAAAGATAAGCCTTTTTTATTTTGGATCTAATTTAGAACGTTGATGTTTCAAAATTAGAGCATAAACTTCACAACCAAAAACTTTAAGATTATAATATTTACAAGGGTGACCTTTCCATACCTCTTCAGGAACATTACACTCTATTGTTGTTGATGGTGATTGATTCACCAAATAACAAGTTGTAGTTATTGCTTCTGACCATAGTTCCTGCTGTAAGTTTGTGTTACTAAGCATACTCCTTGCTCTCTCTAGAAGAGTCTTCTTCATCCATTCAACGACTCTGTTTTAATGAGGAGTATAGGCAATAGTTTTATGCCTATAAATCCCAAACTCCTTGCAATAGTTATCAAATTGCATTGACCTAAATTCACCACCATTATCATTTCATAAACATTTAATGGACCTACCAGTGTTCTTTTCCACTAAAGCTCTAAACTGCTTGAAAACAGTAAACACATCATCCCTTCTTTTCAACATATAGATCCACACCTTCCTAGAGGAATCATCTATAAAAGTAACAAAATATGATGATCCTCCATTCAAAACAGTAGAGGATGGTCCCCAAACATCAGAATGGATATAATCAAGGATTCCTTCACTAGTGTGTCTTTCGGATATAAATTTATGTATATTCTATTTTCCATAAATATAGTGCTTGCATAAATCTAACTTTAAAGACTTTAGACTAGGAAGCAACTTGTGATCAGATAATACCTTCAATCATATTTCGCTAATATGGCCCAACCGTAGATGCCACCGTCGAACAAAATCATTGTCATTCTTGGATACATATGTCGCATGATCTCACTCGGTTCTTCCTTCTAACCAAAATAGGTTTCCAACCTTCTTCGCTTTCACAACCAGTAGGATTCCTTTGTAGACCTTTATAACTCCACCTTGAACAATGCTTTTATATCCTCTAGTATCTTAGACTCCCAAAGATATTAGGTTCTTCATTATCTCAGTTACATGTCTCACATCAGTTAGTATCTTAATAGATCCATCAAACATCTTAATTCGAATGCTACCAATTCCCACAACTTTACATGATATATCATTTCCCATGTAAACAATTCTATCATCTATATGTTGGTAAGTAATAAACCAGTGTCTATGAAGACACATGTGATTTGAAGAAACATAATCTAATAACCATTGTTGATCATATCATGAAACAACACTAATTGATTAAAATTCATGAGTCATACTTGAACCTGTTGTTGAACCTGTTTCGGTTGCATTTGTTTCCTTCGTCTCTTTTGGAGGGTCTTCTTTGGAGGCTTGTTGTCTCTTCCAACAATCCTTTTTCAGGTGTCCATATTTTCCACAAAACCAACACTTAAGTTTTCTCTTCTTTCCCTTCGACTTTGACCGAGATAAATCCCTTTGAACATGTCCTCTTTCCTTAGGTCTTCCTTTGACCACCAATGCCTCAGATGTAGAGGTTTCAAAATTAGATTTCTTCCATGTTTCCTCAGACAGTAAAGCTCCAACAATAACATCAAACTCAATACTTTCTATTGAATAGAAACTAATATAGGTAACAAAGTGATCCCGTGACTCGGGCAAAGAACACAATAATGTAATCCCTTTATCTTCAGATTCAAATTTCACTCCCATGCTAGTCAACTGGACTAAAAGAGTATTAAAAGTATTTAAATGATCAACTATTTTCATACCTTCCTTCATGCGAAAACTGTACAATTGTCTTTTTAGGAAGATCTTGTTCATCAAGGATTTCGTCATATACAAGCTTTCAAGCTTCGTCCACAAACCGACTGTTGTCTTCTCCGAGACAATGTTGAACAAAACATCATTGGCCAAACACAAATGTATGGCACTCCATGCTATCGCATCAATCTCATCCCACTCTTCATCTGAAATGGTCACTTGTTTCTTTGATTTTCCCAAAAGCGCCTGCACCACGCCAAGTTGCATGAACAGATCGTGCATCTTCACTGCCATTGAACTTCTCAATTTCGAACATAACACATATATTGCTTTCCATATCTAGTTTTCTCTTTTATTTTCACATGATGATATATCCCAATCATCTTACACAACTATTATACTGTTACATGTTGCATTTACAATTTTTTGACACATATGCACACTTTGTTTCTATGATGGAACAACAATTGTAGAAAGGGAAATTTTCAATAATGCTCTTAAAAAATATAACCAAGAGAAGAGATGTGAAAGAAAGGATCGTTCGCACAATGCAATCAACATTTATAATAGAATTGAGAATAGACATAGTGGAGGATTTGAAGAAACTAACTAGCTCCATACCTGTTGAAAGCATACATATACAACTCCATCCACAATTTGAATACATAAAATTTGACTTTAATAATTTTTGTGCAAATAGTTTGTTGTACATATATATATTGTATTGCTTGATATATTAACTACTATGCTCACATACGTAGGCTGAAGGTGTATTGGTAATAACAAATGCATACTCAAACCCCTTCGAACTTGTATGTGCCATTTGTAACTCTCTCACTTCTACCTCCTTATTAATAAATGATGACACAATTGACTCTCTTTGATGCAATCAGGCGTGCCCTTACATATATAAACATCACCTCAATGTTGTTATCTGAACCCTCAACAAAACAATGTGCATTGTACAATTAGACAACCTGTATTACAGGATGTACTTCGTGACTTGACAAATTTTCCATATAAAATATACTTACAGAAAAAAGAAAACAATGTCTATATGCTATGTGATTTTCGAGTGAATATCAAATTTACATTAAATGAGAACAATGTCATACTACATATTGGGACAAAAAAAAAGGTACATCAAACAAAGAAAAAAGTACATCAAACAAGTTCATCTCTATTATTCTAGCTCATCTTTGTAAAATGGTTCTAACTTACCATTGATTTTAAAGTTTGTCCAATCATGCATTGATAAGGAAAAAATCAAATTGATGTGCCTCTAACGATGCTACCCAATCAAAGTGTGAATAAATTTTTGCAACTTATTGACACAATTGTAGTCATTTGTATATATATATATTGTTGTTTCATGAACTGTAGAACTCAACTAACAATATTAATAAATAGGCGTGCATTACCATGACAAAGTAGACTGAAAGTGCATAAAATTGTTGGATCCAGAATGAAATGGGCAAGGAACTACCATCTTATCAGTTCTGACTTTAAGCATAATTTTGAAAAGCTACCTGACACTTTTTAGAAATTCATTACTATTATGAAATTGGAGTGCAGCTGGCACCAATAATGAATTAGCTCTTCCTTCTGCACATACACAAACAATATTTTTATATCCTCCAATATCTTAGACTCCCAAAGAGACTAGGTTTTTCATTAGCTCAGTTACATGTCTCACATTAGTTAGTATCTTAATAGATTCATCAAACATCTTAATTCAAATGCTATCAATTCCCAGTGTCTATGAAGACACATGTATAGATTGGTAAGTAATAAACCAGTGTCTATCAAGACACATGTGATTTGAAGAACCACAATCTAATAACCATTGTTGATCATATCGTGAAACAACACTAATTGATAAAAAATTCATCAGTCATACCTGAACCTATTGTTGAACTTGTTTCGGTTGCATTTGTTTCCTTCGTCTCTTTTGGAGGGTCTTCTTTGGAGGCTTGTTGTCTCTTCCAACAATCTTTCTTCAGGTGTCCAGATTTACCACAAAAACCAACACTTAAGTTTTCTCTTCTTTCTCCCAACCCATATATAAGATTATGATGATTAATTTGCATTAATATATAATTTCCAATATGTCATAATCAATAATCAATAAGGTGATGTCTTCTATTATAATGTTCTCTCCTCCTCTGCATACCTTATAAGCATTTGAGTCGTATGAAGACAAAATGTTATCTTTGTTAACCCAAAAAAAATTGTGGGGAGGATGCAGGTCTCAGGTTTCCCTTGAGGGGGACTAGGACGTTAGACCAGCCTTTGATAGGGCAATGGCCAACCCTGAAATCTTATTTACATGTCTGTCCTGTTCCCCTCTGGTTAATAAACGGTCATGAGACTCGAACAGCTCATTACACAGCGTTGTACATTTTGATCTCGCCCTCAGATTTCTATCACTGGAACTGGTTTTTTCCATTTGCCGCACGACGTTAGCATCGCACCCGGTACCCTTAAGCACAATGCCTCAGAAAGGAAATCGAGGTAAAGCGCCCACCGCGGACCTGGAAACAGCTGGCTTGGTAGTCCTCTTGTAAGAACCCAACCATTTGGCCTGCACATAACGATACTTCCTCCACAGTGGAATGCACATTACTCTCCCCTTGAGCGATACCCTGGACGCGTCGCACATGATCTTGATGATCCCACATAACTTGTCTGCCCTACCAACGAACAACGAACAAATTGGGAAGCTGCAGCAGCATGCTATTGTATTCGTCAGTAGGTCTGGCTATCTCGAATTGCGCCAATCGATGTCCACGAAGAAACGTTCGCTCTTTAGATTTGATCACTCCAAAACCACATCAATAAACTCGTAATAGTATGTATACCCAAACCAGATCCCAACAGTTAAAAAAAACAGAAAGATAGCAATGGCAGCAAATCAATTTCTATCTGCTGCAATTACGCACATAATATTAATAGGAAAGGAAGGCGACTAGGGATTTCAACGCCAAAACGAAAGGATAGACGGCTTTCAACGTTTCCTGGTGTTTAGGAAGGGTAGCTAGTCGAAGCCGGGTTTGAAGTGTTCCTATAATATATTCCTATTTATATTTCTAGAAGACGGGCTGATCTGCAGGATGTCCAATCATTTTCTCCGAGCGAGATTTGCAGACGGTTGAATTGTAACCCGCGAATCGAAGACGGTTCATTACAACTTCTCGTGAAGGATTATTTTGCTCAGCATTCTCAGGAGCATTAAAGCTGGCTCTCCCCTTCGCTATCGCTACCGCTTTCTCTGTGTCTAACAGCAGATGCATCTCAAAGGTCGCTCCGCTGCTAGAGGTAACACCGTGTACACTCACAGAAATCTAAGTTTAGCCATTTAATTTATATATTAACACCACCGGTTGTGAAAATGGCCATTACACTGAATAATTCGTCAAAGGAATTTGGCGTTGTGCGTTATTATTCGAAACAAGCAATGAAACAATAAATCTGAGAAAGAAAAAGGAGGATAAATGCGGGAAAATATCGTGGGGTCCTGATTCAGAAAAAAACTGTTAATAAGCTATCCTGAGGCTGAGAAGAAATTAGCTAAGGGATGATCTAATGCAAAGGGTTTAATATAAAAACTAAAACATGTAAATACCTAGATATTTCTAATCCGAGTATGAAAATCCTCAAATAACTAAGTAAATATTGTTGAATTTGGTGACAACGAATTCCTCCAAGGATGGATTTAGATCCTATTATTTTGGGTTGGTTGCAATTAAATGATGGATTTAGATCCTATTTGTAACATCCCGTTCTGGCGCACTTAGAACACTTATTATTTGAGGACACTTGCTCGCAAGTGATCCGGACCCTTTTTATGTTAGACCGTTTATATTTGATTATGATGTGATTGACAGATGACATGATGTGTTACTATTTGATGTAGACGGGTGCTATTGACTTAGTTTTTTTGAGTGTGCAGGGTTTTT